>JAWRVF010000951.1:0-132923 GCA_036785485.1 Physcomitrellopsis africana | reverse complement strand
TAAGAAACATCTCATATTAAAGATATTATAATTTATGATACATACTTAATAATTATTTAGTATATCTTTTAAAAACCTCTATTTTCATAAGATTTAGATAAATATTTTATATCTTTATCTTAAAAAATATTAATTCTTACATTAAAGACATAACATTGGAGTCTTATTTTTGTTTGGTATATGTTGCATTTAACTTATAAATTGTAATATTTTAATATTTTTATTTTTGGTAGTATAAATTATTTGATTTTTTAAAATTAATATATTTTTTAAAAAATCCCAAAAATTTAAATTTATAATTTACTTAGATATTTTTACATAGATAGCTCAATAATCTTTAAAATCTAATTGTAAAAATAAATAAAAAATAAAATTTTTAAAAATCTATTATTAAAAAAAAAGAACCTCACTTTAAAGAATTCATCTAAAAAAGTCAGTTTAACTTTTATATACTAAATAAAACCTATTCATAAAATAATTGTATATAGAAAGAAAATCAAAATGTGTCTAAAGAAATTGTAAATTGGATATTTTAAAAGCTTGGTGCTTAAGGATTATATACCACATTTGTTTAAAAAAAATCTACAAAATTTTCTTTTTGCTATACTCAAATATTTGTTATTTTAATATAAAATAAAATAAATATATTTATATTTATATAATTATAATTATAAATATGCTTAAAAATTCAAGTAAAGGCTAATAATATACCAATGCAACTACATTTTGACAAAAGTAATAATTGGGAACATAATAAAAACAAACAACACTACTTAGTACATTAAAAAAATTTAGACTCACGCCAAAGATAACCACAATTTATACCAACAAATAAAATGTCCAAAACAATAATGGCAACAAAATAAACCTGAAAAAAAATATCTATAGCATGTGAAGAATACAAAAATACTATCAAATTAGTATTTTATAAATGCCTAAAAACTGACAATAACAGTAGGAAAATAAACATGAATGACATTAACTAGAATTATGGTAAAAAAATTTGACAACTATGTCAAAGGTAAATTTAATAAAGGATGGCAAATAAAAAATAAGAAATAAAAAGAATAACACAATAAAAATGACAAAATTCTATATCTTGTCAAAACAATAAGCAAATGTGCAACAAAATAAATAAAATAAAAATATAGAGTAATCTAAAAATATATAAACAAATTTAATAGTTAAGTTGAAGACAAAAAATTTATAATAAAAAAATAACAAAAAGAATGTCATTTTAATCAATCATAATTAAAATTTAAAAGTAAAGAGGAAAAAAAAATAGAATAGAACCACAATTAACTATTATAATAAGACTTTAAAGAAGAAACTCTCTCACTTCTTCAAGGTATCCACACATATCTTTAATAATTTATTTTTTTTTTGAAAATATCAAATCTATTGCAACCACTTCCATATAACATCAAATGGACAATCTAAAAAAAGCAAATCTAAGTGGCTTATAGTCAAAAGAATACAACTTGAAGTATACAACATCTTAAAAAAATAATTTGAGATGAATTATCTATTGCTTAGGTACAACAATGTAAATAAAACATCCTTTGTATGAGCTCAACTCTTATTTTTCCACATTACATATAGAGCATGTAAGGTACAAAGATCCAATCCACATCAAAAATATTTTGCAATTTTCTACAATGAAGATATTATTAACCTAACATACTTCTTAATTTGAATTTTTCACTACACATTAAAGTTATATAGATGTATGTAAAAGGTTATTGTTGTGGTTTAACTTTGTTTCAAATATCTTGTAATGCATTATTATATCTTCTTATCAATCCTATTAAAGACTCTGGTTATTTTAAGCATATCAAAACCAAAAACACTTAGTTTGCTGGCTCTAATATTTACAAACTTTATCAAGTGGTTGCACCAAATAAGTTGTCAATTTAAATCTCAATAACAAAAATCCAATTTTATCCAATGCTAAATTAACATGTCACTTTTATTGTATATATTGGATTATTCTATTAACATAGTAAAAACATATTACACCCAACAACACAAAAATCCAGCTACCACACCCTCCACATGCACAAGCTCATGTGAGACTATCCACCCAAAACCACTTGAGCATCACAAGAACACCACAACAAAGTTCTCTGAATCGATTGTGTCTCCTGGATTAGGAGCACAAATAGCAACGTGCACATTGCAATGGACATGTGTGGATATGTGTACACTATTCCATACGGCGGTGCCAAAACGGACACTGGCATCCAGAAAAACCAGCAGATAGCCAGGTGAAGGCGAAGATCTAGGGGTTAAACTGCATGACAATGGGGGATTTCACCACATGCACACCGTCAGTCCACAACAGAGTAGCAGAGCTGAGAGGCGGTGGCGGCGGAGACGTTGAGTTCATGGTTATGGTCAATGTGAAAGGCAATTGCTGTAACGATGCGGTGAAAACCAGAGTGCTGGGCTTAACCACAAACACATAGTCTGTTGAATCCACCACACTGGCGGTGTAGGTTGCTCCCGTTGCCTCCACGTTTGTGAGCTTCCTCGCAAACGACACCGAAGGACTGGTTGCCACGGTCTGGCCAGTGAAGACGGCGAAGAACGAGGGCAGGTTCGTATCTTCCACTCGGGGTGGCGTGGCAGGACACGGCGGTGCAGAACGATCGATTATCAGGACTGCGAGGTCTGTGTAGCGCAATGCGCACAGGAAGTTCCTGTATTCGGGAGTGCCCATGTCGTAGACCAAGCCTGGGTTGATTGCGCGCTCGGGCTGGACAAGCCCAGCACCGTAGTCGATCGGCGAAGCACGGCTTGCGTCCTCTTCCGTCGTAATGAACTTGTTCACGCTGTTGTCTTCGGTGGAGGCGGTGGTCATGAGCGCAGACTTTATCGCTGCAGGGCTCCATGTGGGATGGATCGCCTTCAACGCCGCACCAAGGCCGCTGATGTGAGGGCACGCCATCGATGTTCCAGACATGAATGCGAACTCCACGTTGAATTTACCTGCCGCAAGGATATCGACACCCGGAGCTATGATGTCAGGCTTCAGCCATTGGGAGTAGTACTGAAGGGGCCCTCGAGAGGAGAAAGAAGCTACCCGAGGTGCAGGAATAACACCCAAGACAGTGTTAGCAGGGGCCAGGGTGGCGATGGGGGCTGCGGTTCTGCCAATGTAGTCCTTAATGGTGATTCCACCGGCATGGTCTACCAAAGTGAGGGGAATACTTGGCGGTTCGTTGAGCACGGACAAACTGACATTCACTGGAAATGCAAGTATGATACCAGCAGCGCCGCTCTCGAGGATGTACGACAGATTTGTCGATGACATGGACACATCACAAAAAACGATTTTTCCGGTAATAAGAGAGGGATCTACGGCGTTTTGTTCGCACACACTAGCATTCCAGACGCGATTTGCATCGACAGGGGCATCGCCTGCATACATCACGGGAAGGCTGGCATTCCCCAATAATACACCATTATACAAGGACCTGCCATCAACAACTTTGCCGTCTCCGAGAAGGACAACACCCTGAATTTCTCGGTCTTGTGTTCCTGCCCCGACGGTCATATACCACGGAGCGACATTTTCTACTGTCCGGGATCTTGGCCCATCGTTCCCTGCTGCGGCGGAGACAAAGATTCCTCGTTGGACGGCTGCGTATGCACCGACCGCTTGGCCATCTTCAAAGAAATCTAATATTTGTTCGCCCGTGGATGTACGTCCTATGGATATAGAGATGACGTCAACGCCGTCTGCTATAGCTGCGTCGAACCCTGCAAGGATGTTGGAATCCGCGCAACCACGTCCACCCCAACAAACTTTGTAAACTGCAATACGTGCCTTGGGCGCCATTCCGTAGGCGGTCCCGCGAGCTTGCCCGTCTTTGCTTGCGTTGTATACTGCCCTTCCTGCTGCAGTTGAAGCACAGTGGGTTCCGTGTCCGACAAAATCCCTCGGCGAAACATACTCATCTATGCCGTCCCTGATTGGAGCAATCACTCTATCAACGACACTGTAGAAGAATTTTGCGCCAATCAGCTTGTTGTTACAATGAATGGCAGGATCAAACTGCGTCCCAGCTTGACAACCTCCCTTCCATCGGGCTGGAATCGGCGGGTAGCCTTCACCACTGAAGCTCAACCTCTCTGGCGAGATTCCTGAGTCGAGAACGCCGATTATCGTATCCTCTCCGTAATTGCTCTCTGCCCACAGCCTTGAAGTGTTTTCTGTCAAGCGCAAGAACCCCGGTGAGCGAGTGGTTCTGATTTCACTGATTCGGTCAGGGTTCACGGCCAACACGCCAGAGAGATTCCGCACATACGCTGCTTGCAGGTCTGTGAGCCGTGCCGAGAATCCGTTCAGCGCGTGCTGGTACACATGATCAAGCACCACCTCCGCCTCATCCTGTCCGACGAATGCCTTAGCTCCCCGCAACAGTGTGTTGTAATGCGACCGCATGGCTTGAACGTCAGCAAGTGAGCCATTGAGCCGCATGTGAACGATGTAGCTCTTTGCATCACCTGAGAATGCTTTCACTCCTACCAGGACGACACACAGCAATGAAATCAGCAAATAAACACTGGGTACCCATCGAGCAGCGGTACTAGTCCTCATCGAGTCTGCCCTGTCGCAAGTCAGCGAGTCTCCCGAAACACACCGATCAGGTTAGCCGTCTCCTTCGCCCCCCTTTTCAACACATCACCTCTTCCTTGATTACAAAGCTCTGAACCTCAGAAGATGCTGGCAACTCATCGCTCTCTCTCTCTCGCTTATCAATCAATCAACATATCTATCCCTTCCTTCCACCCCACTGCAACGGTAAAGTCCATCACCCGAACAATACAAATTTGTTGCGCATCGAAATCACTAACCGCTCGCGATTCCTTGAGCAGGGCGCAGAATCCTACCACTTGACGTCTATGAAGAAATCCATCACAGGGATTAAGCTTCACCATCAAGTGCCAGTTATTTACCTCGGTTCGATTCCAATTGATTTCGTGTAGCAGTCGGTCCTCGTTATGACACTAAAGGAAGTACTTGAGAATGTGCCGAAGCAAAGCAGAACATCTTGCGGTCTTGACTTGGATGTCAATAATGTGGAATTAAAGAAAGATGTTATTCGTTAATCTGTGCCACGTCGAAAGGAAGAGTGCGTTTTTAGCCTCCGATGACGCACCAGACTCTCAAACAGAAGCTTCCGCATGTTAGGCAGGTGCCCATACGTAATTACAGAATTAAAAAAAATGAATTGGGGGAGTGAAGGTAGGAAAATGTGCATGGAGAATTTTCTTTCAGTAGTACAGACACTCATTGCGGTGGATTTGTTTCTAGTGAATTGGTCTTCATTGACATCTTTTCTGTACTTTGTCATCTTACTTTATTTAATTATTATTTCTACATCTGGGAGTTCAAAAGTAGATAATAGTGGATATAAAAACCTGAACATAGGTAAGACAATTTCAAATCAATAAAGAACACAAGAGATGGTATTAACAACAATTTAAAATTTTGATATATTTGTGGTTATATATATATATATATATATATATGGAACCAACCATGAAATTTTCTTTTTGATGCTTTTTGATAGAGTCAAGTTTTTTGATGGATGCAAAGTCTTCAATAACAACTTAAAAGTTAAATATTAATAAATATTAATGGAACCATAAAGTTGTCTTGATTGGACTCATGGTTTTTATATTGATGTTTTGCAAATAAATATGCTCTTAATTATTACCTTTTATATTTTACATTAGATATTTGTGAGCAATTATAAATAATATTATGATGTTATAATATTTTATAAATAAATATTTATTAAAAAATATATCATTCAAAAAAATTAATACACACAATTATTAGATGTATATATTTATCTTATTAAGTATTATATTACTTTATAAATTTGTTTCTAAATACAAATTAATATCTAAGATATGAATTTTAAATTTTTATTAAAATAAATAGAATTACTAAAAATAGTCTTAATTTTATATATATAATTATTAGCTAATAAAAAAATTGTGTAAAAAATCTCTATATAATACAATAAAGGTTGATATGATTTGTTTCAAACCATGCAATTTAAAACAAAACCAAGCAAATTTCAAAATTTGGTTTGATTTTAAAAATTAGTATTGGTTTAATATAAATTTAGATTGGTTCCAAAATAATTTAGATTATATAATATTATTCTTTCAAAATTTTTAAATTAGTTATAAATATATCTTGTATAATAGTGGTCATTATTTTAAATGATTATTTTATTTTTTTAACAATTATTAGTCTTTTTAATGATTTAAGTTCAATAGACTACTTCTATCTCTTATTTGTTGTTTTTATCTATTTTTTATTGTACTTCCTTTATATTTCTAAATCCTTCTATGACTTTATGTATGATTTGCTCTATTGACTTTGTAACTTCTTGTTATGTTATAATCTTCTATTCTACTTTATAATTATATTTTGTTATTATAATTTCTTGAAGCAATGGGCTTAAACAATATTATTATATAGTGAAGTTAATTAATGATCTAAAATCATCAAAGTCATGAATTTTATATAGTTACCACAAATGTCATGGACATAAGATTTATTCCAATAATTATTTAGATAGAAGTAAGTAAAAGTAGATTAATTTGATAATATCTTATAGAAAAGCTTCCTAGAAGCATCATAGATGCAGTTTCATCTTTATATATGTTTATAGGTGATTAGTAGGTTAGAACTTGGCTAATAAATTAGCCACACATCGCACATGTTGCTAGCTTGTAGAACAAGCTAAATATGTGGCTCACTTATAGAAAACTTGTCTTGCAAGTTTAACATGTGTCTTGCAAATTGGACATGTGTTGGAGGTCCTATAAAATGCCACCATGTAGTTCTTAGGTAGATAATATACATAGAGACAAGATTGAAGCCTTCTTCATTCTTATCAATGCCTTTTTTGTTCTTAGTCTTGTTTCAAGAATCTCTAGTCTTCTTGTCTTTGGCAATAGCCATTCTAATTTTAATATTATTCCATCTTTGAGTGTTTTTTTATTCTTTTGAATGACACGAGAGTGTATTGATATTTTATTCCTTTATGATTCATATCGTTAACAGTTTGACAAGAGTAAAGATTCATTATTCTTGTTTTTTGTTTAAGAAGTGAGTGGATTATTCCACTTCTATTATTACATTTGAAGGTTGTGGACTATCTACCTTTAAATTAACATTCTTTGCTTTTTAATCTTGATTTTTTTTCTAAAAGAGAGTGGATCACCCATCTTTGTGGAAATTTTTATATAATATTACAAGTTGTACATTATCCTCCTCTAACTTTAATTGTAGAGATATTAAGTTATCTAAAATAGAAGAAAAGATTATAGATGCTACACTTAGCGGAAGTGAGAATAGATTTGCAACTATTATAGATCTTTAAAAGCTTCTTAATACTGTTAGGATAGAAATTTCATGCATTATTAATGCCAATCATAGAAGCACTATTCTTATGTCTATAGAAGAAGTTTAGAGCCTACACCAAAAAGTTGTACAATTGAGGGAAGCAAGTAAATTAGCTTCACAATCAAATCTAAAAAGTCTTATTTTTATAAGCGTGAAAGAAACAAAGATTAGTATGCTTGAGAAGTTTAATAGAACAAGATCAAAATTTCAAGGATTTATGTAATAAGTTAAGATATATCTAAGGTTGCATCCCTTCCAATATTCTAATGGATTTATTCAAGTTAGATTTATAGACACATTTCTATTTAAAAGTGTTCTCTCTTGGTTTGCACATTTGATGGAAAAAAATTCATAACTTCTTTATAATTTGAATTTATACCTCCAAGTGTTTACGACCACATTTGGAGATAGTGATTGAGAGAGGGTAGCAGAGACCAAGCTCTTATCTTTACGACAAGGATCACAATCAACCACAATATATGCTATAGAATTTCAAAACCTTACTTGAGATATGGAGTAGAATAATAAAGCCCTTATCAATCATTTTCATTATGGATTGAAGAATGAGATCAAAGATTTTTTACTAATAATGCCAAAAGCAAACCCTTTGAAACAATTTATTGATCAAGCCATTATATGTGATAATAACTTATTTGAAAGGTATTAAGAATATAGATTTGATTGAAGAGGAACAAATTAATTAATAACAAAAATTTCTAAATTTTCAAAAATTTATTTGATTAAGCCAAAACCAATGCAAATTGATACAATATGTTTTAAGTTTTTCAACAAATTGAAAAAGACTTGACATTATCAAGAGGGTTTATACTTATATTATAAAAAAACTAAGTACATTGCTTAATATATCTAAAGAAGCAACACAATCACAAAATAAGGAATATGGTCGCTAAAAAAAATAATATATTGAAAAATGAATTTTTCTAGCTATAATAGGAATTGTGTGGCTAGAATTATATGCAACACCTTGTAAAGGTCTTATTTTTTTCTTAGATTTTTCACCTTTTTTTTCAATAGATGTATTTTTAAGATCTAAAAATCACAAAATCTTTGCTTTATTAGATTCAAGAGCCTCAGCTTGTTTCATAGACGAAGACTTTCTTAAAAAATAAGAAATTTTTCAAATTAAGAAAACTAAATTTGTGCATGTAGAAGTTATAGATGGTCGTTTGTTGTCTCTTGGAGATGTTATCTATGAAATTGTTTCTTTAGATGTAGCAACTAAGGATCATAATAGCATAGTAATATTTAATGTGATTAGATTTCCTTCCAATCTAATTATTTTAGAATTATCATGGTCAGAATAGTATAATCTTCAAATAGATTGGACTTCTTATAACTTTAATTTTTTTTATATTTTAATCTAAAAATCTGTTAGTCAAATAGATATATATATAAGTCTAGTACATCCAAATCCTTATTGATAGATACAAAAGCTTTCATACATATAACAAAAAAAAGATCATCTTTTATTATATATACCACATTCATTTTTGATGTTGAAAAGACTACAAGTAGTATTTTTAATCAATATCAAAAATTTTAAGATATTTTTGAAAAAATATATATAGATATTCTTTTAAAACATCGACCTTATGATTGTTTAATCAATCTTCAAGAGTGAGATCAACCACCATTTGGACCGATTTATAATTTATCACAGAACAAGTTACTTGCATTGAAGAAATATATTCACAAAAACTTGGCTAAGAACTTTATATGGCATTCAAAGTTTCTAGCAAGAGCTCTTATCTTATTTGTAAAGAAAAAAAAGAAATTATTATAAATAAGCATAGATTATCAAGGACTTAATAAAATTACCATCAAGAATAGATATTCTTTATTTTTGATTTCAAAACTTCTTCATCAATTGAATTAAGCTAAGATCTATATAAAAATAGATCTACAAAGAGCATATAATCTAGTCCACATCAAAGAAGAAGATGAAAGAAAGACTGCATTTTGAACAAGATATGGATATTTTGAATATAATATTATATCTTTTAAATTTATAAATACATCAACTGCTTTTCAACATTTCATGAATGATGTTTTTTATGAATTCTTAGATAATTTTATTATCTATTATTTAGATGACATTTTGATCTACTTTAAGAATACAAAAGAATATGAACTGTATATTTGTTTTATATTATAAAAACTTAGAGATACGAGATTGTATGTCAAGATAAAAAAAAATGTGTATTTTATACTACTCAAGTTGATTTTTTAGGATACATCATTTTGAATGATAGTCTCAAAATGGATCCTAAAAAAGTCTAAATAATTATAGATTAAAAGATTCTAAAAATAATAAAAGATATATAATATTTTTTAAAATTTGCCAATTACTACCAAATCTTTATCAAGAACTTTTTTTAAATTGTAATTCTATTTATACGCTTAACTTGTAAAGACAAACTCTAGTGGAATAAAGAAGTAGAAATATCATTTGAAGCTTTGAAGAAAGCTTTTACTTTTGTACCAATCTTATATTATATCAACTATTCTAAGGTAATTTTTATGAAAACAGACGCATCAAACTTTGTTTTGGGCATGGTGTTGTCACAAATGGGAGAAAATGATAAATTCCGCTTAATAGCTTTTTATTCTAAAAAAATTTTAGTAACAAAGATCAACTACAAAATCCACAATATAAAATTTCTTGCAATTGTGGATTCTTTTAAAAAATGGCATCATTTTTTAGAAAGCGCTTCTAGTTTAGTCATCATTGTCATATAGTATAATCTTTAATTTGAATACACTAGGTATATAGCTATAAAAAATTTATTTATAACTTATTAATAAGATTACATTAAATGGTTTGTCCTTAATAAAAAAAATAATAATAATATGACCATATTACAAAAGACAAATTATACTAGTAAAATCCCTCTTATATTTTAGTGGATTTATACACAAAGTCTTTCTATGGCATATAGAAGATTCTTAACATCCTTTTCTAAATAAATTCTCAACTAGTTAATTATAGATAAATTAAATTGCCAATAATTTTGAAGAAAAATCCATAATCTTCTTTCAAATTTCCATCTTCATATCAAAATTTTGTTATAATTTTAAATATCTATTTTTCCACCTCCATAGAGCCTTGGCTCCTAACAAATCTATTTAGTTTGTACAAAAGATTTAAATTGTAATAAAAACCTTCAATAGCTTATTCACCTATAAGGATTTATCTCTTTTCAAATTTTAGAGTTCAATAACTCTTGATCTAGCTATTTAGTTTTTATAAAAAAAAATTTAGAATATAGATAATATTTCTAAATTTTATCACAAAAAAATCAATTATAGATTCGATTTATTTTGTTTGATATCTTAAAAAACCTAGCAAGTACTTAAAATCTTAGTTTATAGATACCTGAGCACTATTTCCTTCATATCTCACAAATCCAAAATCTTAATGCCACAAAAATTTTGTACATAGTTTTTAAACATAAATATACATATTTTTAAAATTTTTAATACAAAAATTTATCAAATTGCCTAAGATATGGCTCAAAACACAACCACTACTTAAGTGGGGTCATTTACTGCCCTTAGATTGCAAGCATTGACTTCAACTTCCAATATCTCCTTTATCCTAATTTTGATTTTATCAAGCCATATATAAAAAATATAGCCAAAAAAGTGTTCTTTTTAATCTTAGTCATTGATCCTCTATTTCTTTCTGTGTACACAAATTATATCTAAAAGAGTAACAATAGGTACAATTTCAATATCTTAACTTTGAGTGTCTATATCTCTTTCATAAAAAGTCTAAATCACTCAATTTTATGCCCATGATAAATGGATCAAAAAAAAGCTCTTGCAGGTACCCACATCCTTCTCACAGAAGCATATATGACACTCTCGTGTCATACGGCTCCCTCTTGAAATAGCGGATGAGCCGAAAATAAAAGCCAAGCAAATATATATATATATATATATATATATATATTATAGAAAGGGCTTTATGTCTTTTTTTTTGCTTATAGTTCTAAAATATTTTTTTTATTTCGATGTTCTTTTTTGTTCCAGCGACTCATGCCGCGGCCTCGCCAATCACTTCCCGACAGAGGAATTGACCGGAGGTCCTCTTTCAAGACCAGGACAATAATCCTTGTTAGCTCAATAGATAGTTAACAAATTTATGTCCATCCCCAAGCATCGGGTACTTTTTTTTCCAAACCATAGCCAAAAATCCAAAGTTGCTGATTCTAGCCTTTGATGTTCAAATCCCTTCAAAAAACAAATCTTAATTTCTAATAAGTCTTCAACTAACCTCTTTAAAGTCTATTGAACATGATTTTTGGTCAATAAGAATAAAAACTTCTATCATCTATCTCCATTCATCCATATAGATGGCCTAATTACTCCTTTTTATACTAAAAATTTCTTTCCAATCTTTTTATTTAAATAAGATTTATATAATATGTGTTCTAAATATCAAATAGAAGAAGTAAATAAAATCTCAAGAATCATCAATATCTAACAAAAATAATTCAAGATATATAAAAATTATTATAAATATAAAAATAATCTCAAAATTCTTTAAAATATATATATTTTAAAATTATAATTCAAAATTCATTAAAATATATATACAATATTTTCATATGGTAGCCAAACGACAATACAACACCATATATATAAATCATAAGAATCTTGAGTACTTCATGTCAATATGTATGTTGAATCATTGTTAAGCTTGTTGGAGCATGTTTTTGTCAAGATTTGAGTTCAATATCATTTATTAGCTAAAAAAAATAAGGTCTATCTAATGCCTTTTTTAAATATTCTTATCTTATATCAAAAGAAGAAGATTCATCTTTTGATTTTAAAAAATGATCTTCTTGAAGCCGAAGCAATTTTAAGCAATAAAATCAACATTGACTATTGATTCAACTTTTTCCAAGCAAGTCCAATAAAGTATGTTTTTAGACCCTCTTATTCATGATATTAAGAATAATTCATCTAAATCTTATGATACTTTTAAGTTTAAGTTCAAAAATAATCTACTCTATTTCAATGGATGCTTATATGTTCCAGAAGATGAAGGATGATTATATTTTTTGGAAGCTCAACACAACTTCCTTACAATAGGACTTTTTAGATATAACAAGACTTTAGAGCTAATATCAAGAGATTTTTAGTAGCCTCAAATATGGAAGGCTATTAAAGAGCTTGTATAATTGTACGATATTTGTTCAAGGTCAAAAATTCCTTATCATTGATCTTATAGACTTTTCTAATTATTACCTATATTAGAACAATCTTGGTCTTTTGTTGCTATGGATTTTATCATAGATCTTCTAAATTCAAGCTTAAATGATTTTGTATTTGTGATTATAGATTTTTTCATCAAGATACCACATTTTATATCATATATAAAATCTATTATAAGTGAAGAAACAACTAAATTCTTCTTTGATAATATCTATTATTATCATGGATTATTAAGGGATATTATATCAAATAAAGGGACACAATTTGTATCAAGATTTTAAAAAATCTTTTTTAAAATATTAAAAGTAAATATAAAATTAATTTTAGCTTTCTACCTTCAAATTGGTAGATAAACAGAATAGATATATTAAATTTTGGAGCAATATTTGACATGTACCATCAATTATTATTAAAATGATTGGATAATTCTTTTATCATTGATAGAGTTTGCTTACAATAACTTGATACATTCTTCTATTCAACAAACTCTATTATTTATTAATTATAGTTATCATCTATAACTTGATACTTTTGACTTTTCAAAAGTTGATAAGCTTATAGTAGAAAATTTAGCAAATCAATTGTCAAAGCTACATGTAACAATGAAGGCACAATTAAAGGAAGTTCAAGAACAACAAAAGATCAACACAGATGTCTATTGCAAGAAACAATCTCAATTCCACATAGATGATAAAATATGATTATTTTGTTGTAATATCAAGACTATTTGTTCTTGTGACAAACTAAATTATCATAGGCTTAGACCATTTCTAATTTGTGAACAGATTAATCCAATTGCTTATCAATTACACCTACCAAAATCTATGAAGATCCATCCTATATTCTACATGTCACTACTTGAATCATATAAGATAATAGATATATAAGGAAGAAGACAAATACCACTACATCCTATAGAAGTAGACAACAATAAAGAATTTGAAGTGGAAGAGGTCTTAGATTTGAGGCAATGCCAAAATAGGTTAAAATATCTTATACATTTATATAGATATGATATTAGTGAACGCACATGGGAGCCATCTAAGAATCTAGCAAATACATCAAGTAAAATTAATACATTTCATGGACGACATCCATTAAAACCAAGATAAAGAAATAAAAAAATCTTTGTAATAAAATAAAGCAGGTTCAATAAAGATTTTATTCTATTTTATATCATTATTTGCTATTTTTTAAAATCTTTTAGCACTAGAAAGATAGAGAATCAATAGTCAACAAACTTAGCTTAAGATCTATTGTTTGCTGACTTATTAGACAAGATATTATGACTATCACAACCTTCAAGATTACAAAATAGAAATGAAGATTCTCAAAAATGACCTACTCTCTTTTGGATTGATGGCAAGATACAACATATTTGATATCACAACCTTAGAAGAAATTCCAAATATTTGGTGATACTTTTAGAAGTAGGAACTATTCTTCATAGTCTTCGAAATGTTTTCTTTGAGAGAAATTATGAAGTCCTCAACAATGATCAAATATCAAGGTGATCCTCTTGTCTTGGTATATGACACTATTGATGGTTGAGAAGACCTATCAACCACCTTTGAAGGGAATAAAGATCAGAGTATATAACAAATATAATTTGGCGCATTTTAGACTTCCTCAACATGTAATCACCGCTCTTTGTAGAACTTGTCTCTAAAAAAGGAAGTAAAGTTACAAATATAAGATTTATTCTAATAATTATTTAAATAGAAATAAATAAAAGTATATTAATTTGATAATATCTTATAAAGAAGCTTCCTATAAGCTTCATAGACAATGTTTCATATTTATACATGTCTATAGATGATTGATAGGTTAAAAACTTGGCCAACAAGTTAGCCGCATGTTATACATGTTGGTAGCTTGTGGAACAAGCTAAATACGTGGTGCATATATAAGAAACTTGTCTTGCAAATTTGACATGTATCTTATAAATTGGACACGTGTTGGAAGTCCTATAGAATGCCACTATGTAGTTCTTCAATATATAGTATATATAGAAACAAGAGCAAAGCCTTCTTCACTCTTATGAATGCCTTTTTTATTCTTAATCTTGTTTCAAGAGTCTCTATTCTTCTTGTCTTTGGAATAGCCATTCTAATTTTAATATTATTTTATCTTTGAGTGATTTTCTATTCTTTGAGTGATATAAAAGAGTATTGACATTTTATTCTTTTATGATTTATATCTTTGACAACTAATACTTAAAGTAATAGATCTATACAACATTTTTGTAAGGTGATTTTGTATAGCAATCTACAATCAAAAGTTATATTATGTAAGAATACAATTATACTATAATATAATTATACAATTAGATTCAAATTGGTATTATGATTATATTGCATTGAAGCAATATATATAAATTTTTAGTATTAAAATTCATATAAATTGTATATGGATTCTTTTAAAATCACACTAACAATCCTTGAATTTGATACAAATTTCTATTTTGGATATATTAACTTTTATATGTTGTTCTACTACTTTCTATATTCTCTACCTTCTTTGTGCTTTATTTCAAGTTATAGCAATCAATCATATAAAATTTATGTTGTTGTTGTGGACATGTTATTTTTGTTAAAGATCTTATGTTGTTATACAAATTGTGTTGTTTGGAGGATATTATTACTACTAATAATGCAATAGTGCCAATGCTATACTATCATAGGTCATGTTATCTTATAGGCTTTGTTTAGCTTCTTAATAAGATTACCTTTTATTATATTTTTCTTTGTCTTACATGTATTATTTATTAGGAACTTATATTATTATTTGATTCTTAAAATAATTAAGTATCTCTATTATATTTTTATTTTCAGCCAATTATTAAATTTTTTTTAAATTCTTCAATTTTTTTTTAATCAATCTATTTAATAAACAAAATATTATCTGTTTTTAAAGCTCTAATAATATATATGGAATTATTTTAATTTTTTTCTTTTAAAATTAAAATTTTATAAGTTTATATATAATATTATTATTTAATTAGTATATTTACTATTATAATAAAAAGTCTTTGCTGTGTAAGGATATAATGTCAATTGTTAAATTACAAATCTAAGAAGATATAAGAATTATATTTGATTTTTTTTTCTTCTTAAGAATAAAAATATCTTAACAATTTTTGGACCTCTTCTACCTTCTTTGAAAATTTGTTGAGCTAGTTTTTGAAAGTCTTTTAATTAGTCTTAAACCTCTACCTATTGTTTGTAGTATTTTTTGGACTTAATTTATCACTCAATTTTATTTATTTAGATAGTTCTTTTTAAAATTACATTCCTATTCTTTTAGATGATTTTGTAATAGATACATATTTTATTTAAGTAAATAGAAGTAAGTAGAATTTTATAGAATATGTTAGATAGATAATAAGAAAGTTTTTTAGACATGGATTAGATTTTTAGATTCCTATACATATGCCATGTAGTTATTAAAACCTATCCTACAAGTTTTTTACTTTTAGGAAGCCAAGTTAGAAGCAATCTATAACTTGATACTTAGGCCACAAGTCTCATGGTCCTTGGAATGCTTCTATAAAGCCATATTAGTTGCTAGTATATATGGAGACAAGAAGAAGACCTTCTTCGGTCTTGTCAACACCTTTCTTGTATTATAGTCTTGGTTTAAGACTTTGTAGCTTATTTTTATTTGGCAATAGATATTTTAGTTCTTTTTTTATCTTATATTCATATTTTTTTCTCCATATTTTTTCTTCTTTTCAATGATATATGAATTTATTGTCTTTTGAGTTTTGTCTAGATTTATGTCCTTAATCAATTTAAATCTTATATATATATATATATATTTTAATCATATCTTCTTTTAGTTTTATTAGCATATAGAAAAATATTATTCAATTTGATAATACAAAACTAAATTATTTTAATAATAAAAAATTAATTTATGATAGTATTTAGTTTTATATTATAATTTGTTCCAAGGACCATGAGACTTGTGGCCTAAGCATCAATATACAAAAATTAATTTAATAATACAAAATTAAATATACATATCTTTTTTATCCATTTTTATTGATTTATATACTCCTCTTTATAAATTATTCTTCTCATTTGTCTATTTTATATTATTTTCTTTAATATTTTTAAAAAAAATTTGCTAATCCCCTTTTTTATTAAATCTTTTGTTTTTGATATATGTGCTTAAGTGTGAAAACAACATATATTTTTGTATATACATCAAAGACTTGAAAATATTTTTTTTTATAGTTTAGAAATTTACATACCATTATAATAAATAGTTATGTGAATGAATTATTGGTGACAAACTTTTAATGAAACAAATCTAAGAGTTTTAAAAATAATTTTAAGCAAATAATTTTATTAGTTTTATAATTTGTTACTGTATATTTATATATTTAAGATCTATTAATAGATATAAATATTTTTTAATTAGATTATATAATCAAATTTTACTTATTAATACATATGTATTAAACAAGGATTTTTTAAAAAATAGATCTCTTTTATTAAAATCTACTATCAATATAATCTACTTACTTAATTCAATTTTATATCAATAATCAACATTAGATCTTATTACTTTTAGCTTAGATAGCAGATCTTATATCTAAATCTAATCATATATTTATTTTATAATATTTTTTAAAATACTTTAAAATCAATAGAGACTTTTTGGAGCAAGATAAGTCTATTAGGTAATTTTGTCATATAATTTTGCTATGATATCATATAATTATATATTATTTTTATAAATAATAAGGTTTTATAAATAAATTAAATTAAAAAACTAAAAAAATATTATTAAATAAATTTTTAAACAAATTATTCAAGTTATTAGAAGGAAAAAAATAAGAATAAATCTATAACATTAAAAGATAGTAATTTGTGATTTATCAATAGTTTTATATATTCTAAAGCAAATAATCAAATAATATCGATAATAGTATCTTTATAAAACTCATCATATTATTATTAGTAATAATCATTTTAAAGATATTTAATATATTAAAATTTTAGAATAATTTTTTTTTTATAAACATCACAGTTTAAAATTTTAATAAAATAATAATCCAAATGTATATTAAAAAAATTATGAGCACTTAATTAGTTTTTAAATTAAGAATTTTTTTTTTTTTAATTTAAAAAATTGATAAAATTCAAAATATTAAGTATTTTTTCAAGTGTTTTTCAAAGAAAAAAAGTATAAATTATTTTCCATTCAAAGTAGTCAAATGTATTAATATATTAATTTGATTATTTACTTATAATGATATTTGGACATGAATCTCTATCATTGAAGCACAAATTATTAAAAAATAATTAAAATTTTAATGGAACTTTAAAAAATAAATATTTTAAATTTTAAAAATAAATTATGAATATGAATTATAAATTATTATAATAGAGATGAAAGAAAGTGGTATTTGGACTTTATGCAGTTAGAAGAGTAAAATAAAAATAAGATAAAATAAGAAACTAAGTTAAAAAAACTGTATGTTTTAATTTTTTAAAATTGTACCAGACAAGAAATCTTTCAAAACAGTTTAGAAGACCATGTACGTTTTCTTAAAATAGGTACACATTTTTAAGACCTTTTTCACTTTTTAAATAAATAAATCAAAAGGTTGAAATGATATTTGGAAGCAAGCTAGCCTTGAAAACATCATACTAATTCCATCAAAGAGAATTATTAGAACCTTAGGTCCTATTAAACTATTCTTGGAGCATGGCATCATAGGTGATGGAATCAACTAGACACAAAGAAAGTGAAACCAATTAAAAACTAAAAACTATATTCTGTTCATAATTTGTGTGTGTATATATATATATATATACACCGATGCACAAACACCTACGTATAATTGAATCTGTTCACCATATTTATATTAAACCAAATATAAAATTTTCAACTCAAAACTAATATCAAGTATACATGTCAATCTCATCATTCAACGCCATCAAAATTCAAAGCCAATGGAAAAAGAAAAAGAAAAAGACAACAAGGTAAGACAGCAAAGAATCCCACTATCTAGAACAATAAAAGGCATGACAAACGCGGTAGGGTTCAGCTGTGTCGACGTGGCATGCGCCAGGTGGCGAGGTCGGGCACAGTCATTCGTCCCCAGCCCGGTCGCCGCGGCCGGCCGCAGTTTCGAGAGCCGAGCCGGAGTGCGTACCGACACGTCCCTTCACGATTGCAAGCTTCACTGCTTCGAATGCTCAATCGATGTGTCACTACATCGCACTACACGAATGGAGCACACGATGCAGGGTTTGATCATTATGTGCTTTTTTCGAGATGGATGTTGCGAAAGGCGAGATGAGCAGCTGGGAAATGGACGGAAGGTGGGGCGAGTTGCCTCACGATTTGGTGCAGAAAGTGTTGGCAAGATTGCCTCTTGCAAGTGTAGCTCGAGCACGAACGGTTTGCAGAAAGTGGTATAGCATGTGTAAGACGAGCCACTTTCTGCAAATGAGACGTGAATATCACCCCAGTCCGGAAGCGAACCTGTTTCTGTACTGGGAGAGGGAGCATGGTGAAGTGTCGGTGTACAACGCCGCGAGGGGGACGTGGCAATCTGCGTTTACAGTCTCGTTTGTGCCGTTTGTGATGTGCGTGCCGCCCGTTGCCGCCGCCGGTGGCCTCTTCTGTTTCGCATGCACGGAGTCGTTGGTTGTGTGCAACTTTCTGACGAAGAAATGGCGAAAGATTCCCCCGCTTCAAGGGTTCAAACCAGCTCTCCATCCGTGGACTTTCGCACACCTTGTGGTGGATCGTGATAGAGCAGGGTACAAAATCATTCTTGGCCGGTATGAATACTCGCATCTCGACTACCGGCCCAGTAATTTCAGGATCAAGGTGTTCGATTCTAAGCCGTGTAGGTGGAGGGCGGATCCAAGCTGTGCTCCCCCACTAGAGGTGTCTCTCCGAGGCAGCGTTGGAATCAACCCACAATCGTTGAGCGGCCATGGCACCACTTCTCAGGTTCTGGGCGAAACTCTTTACTGCATCGACAATGAATGGCGGCATGTGATGGCGTATAACATCGAGCAGGGAGCTTGGGTCGGAGAGCCCATCCGCCTTCCTCGTAGCTGTCGCAGCACCTGGTTTCCTCCCTGCCTTCTTGAGCACCGAGGCAGCCTCTGCCTGGTCGGCGCTCAAGATGTCCACGGCCATGCATCATCTCGACGCATTGTTGTCCATATGCTAGATCTGCAAACAAAAGACTGGAACGAGACGTACTACATTCCACACGAGCACTATAAAGAGCTCGATGGAACCCCGTATATTTACAAATGTTTTCTGCATGACGATTTCATATGTTTCATCACCAAGGATGCTGGAGTTGTGTACAACTTACTGGATGGTTCGTTTACCACCCTGCCCATGACCTACAGGTATAACTGGTCATTGCTGTACCTCAGTGAAGCCACCCTCGATCCTCTATGGAATATCATACCATGAACCCTTCCTGTAAGTCTCCGCTTCCAGAACCCACATGTCAATAAATGAAAGAGAGGCTTCGAAGTTGCCCCTGCATGAAGAGATCCAACGTCGAGAACAGAACAAGGCATTCCAGATTCAACATCCAGGTTTGTTTTGTGGTGATCAGAATTGTGAATTTGCGGACAGCTGTCTTTTCGATTTATACGAGTCCGCCTGCTATCCTTACGCTAAGTATTTATGAGGACTAAAGTGCATTGTTCTCCTGATTGTAGTGACATTGTTCCTTCGAGAGGGTGGCAATTGTAGCGTCTTTCCTTAAAACATGGTGTGAACCTCGTAAGCCTCAAACGGTTGTCACTGATAAGGGCTCCAAATCACGGGTTATTCGATCAGAAGACTATATATATATATATATATCTATATATATATATAAGCTTTCTAAAAATAAAAATAAAAATAAACATCTGGAGAGGTAAACTTGTTCGAATTCAAGTTAGTTTTCATGTACCCCTTTCGGAGCTCTAGAATCATAAGTGAAGTGCACTAAGCAGTTTAGTTCAACCTTTGCAGCATATGTTTCAATGATTAAACAAACTATCCTAGGCTGACCCGAACATCTCAGGTTCGTTTAATGCCCCGGAAATAACAACCACAGGAAGCTTACATTAGAGTTCAATTACAGGGAAGAAGAAACTACAGAAAACGTTGGTCAAGATCGCCACAAATGATTCTGTGCCAACAATTCAGATGGATGTGTTCATGAAGCGTTAAACATCATCAATGATGAGCCAACTAGGTCATCATGCATGACAATGCAGTGATTCGTCACCAAATAACTCTGGAATTGTCGAGGCCACGAAATTTCATTCAGTCTTCAACAATAGAGCTGCCACTGCAACACAGTCTGTTCGACTAATTACTTGAGAAAACATTCGACAAACACCATCCAAGACTCCACTAATGCGAAGTATGGCAATGCCTGCTGAAGAGTTCAAAAGTAAAGGAAATGAAAATTTTCACGCCCAAATAATATTCATCAACCAATAGAGGAGCAGAAGTGTACATGGGACTCAGTTGAACAACAAAAGCCAAACTACTAGTCGTCGCCAGACATGGCTTCCCGCAGGTTTTCTAGAAAAACTTGGCCATTCTTCTCAGTCGCTTGTGGACCATGTAAAACCTCGTGCTTAATATACACGGCATCAGCACCCGCTGTCTTCATTGTTCTCGCCTCTTCGATGGAGTAAACGCCCTAAATGAGTGCCAGAAAATTTGAGTCAAAACCACCCGGATAACTAAGAGCACGAATTAACGACTTAGAACGTCAATCCGACGGGAGGAAAGCATAAAGTTTGTAGCAAGGAAGAGAATAAGTTGAAAGGAAATTGTGTGAGTCACTCCACTCAAGAGTGCATTAGTAGTGGCTACAAACTTCTCACAAGACTTGGTAAGGAGACTTACCACCATGGATGAAGCTCCAAAAGGGATCTCCCCAATCAACGACTTAGAAATATCTTGTCTTATTGACGGCATGGATATCTGTTGATGAAGATTCATGTAAGAATTCTGATGTTCTAAAAGATCCCAACGTTGACATGTAAATAAAAATTCCACAAATGCCCTGCTGGAGTCGTATAGGATGAGATTAAAATGTCACAAAGAAGAAAGTACAAATAGTTCATGTAGTCGTGCAAAGGAACACATACCGCAAGGCCGACAGAGAGGTTGATGCCATAGATGGGTATACCAAGTGTTGCAACTTCCTGCAACTCCTTCATGTTTATGACCTGACAGTGTCCATCATTTGCGTACGAATATTCAAAGGTGCTTCAAATTGCAATGCAATTATCAAAATTATGACCGTAAATACAACCCCCTGCTTGTAAATACATCCTCAGCATCTCTCTCCACCGTTTTTGAGAAGAAAAAACCCTTAAGCTAGCC
This sequence comes from Physcomitrellopsis africana, assembly GCA_036785485.1. Lineage (NCBI taxonomy): Eukaryota > Viridiplantae > Streptophyta > Bryopsida > Funariales > Funariaceae > Physcomitrellopsis > Physcomitrellopsis africana. Next base: position 110,854 of record JAWRVF010000951.1, on the reverse strand, counting down.
ATCAATTCAAAAGAGTTTCGTTCAAATTCCCAAAAAACTTCGCAAATATGCATGGTTTAACAGACTGTGCTCACCGATCAATCACCATAACATCTGTTATTAGAAATGAGATGAATGGTGAGAACCCTGACCTCAACGACAGCATCGAGACCCAGCGAGACTGCGTAGTTCAAGATAGCTGGCAATCCTGCAGAAGGTATGGTGCACAAAACGTCAACTTCTATTGCGTAGATCACCTCTTCAGACATAGATGTGTAAATGTGAAACAATATGCAAGGTCGTCAGCTTAGTGCATTCAGAATTGTCCCCGTGCGTGTAAGAGTGGCTCGTCATTACAATCCTTCACTCGAAGGTTTCCTTGTTTCAGGTCAAAAACGGTCGAATATTCTGTTTCTAAATGCACTGTTAAACTTCGTCCATTACTCCTTCTGAAGATCCCGTTGCAATCACATAGTTTGTACCGAAAAGTCTTGATTGTCACCTTTGCTAAGGATAGAATAAACTGTTGTCAGGGCAGTGGCACCTGCCTCGCATGTGTCCGCAATCTGTGAATTACAAGGCCACCTATCAGTTTCACTATTCTCATCATGTTGCGCTAGAGTGGTTATATTCGCATATTGAGTAGAAGTTGCTAGGTCACAATGAAATCGAATTCACCATCTGATAATGCAAAGCCTCCAACTGCTTTCAGTTTACAATCAACTGATTTCGTGTAAATTGACCATCTATCCGATCAACTGAATGCTGGTATTCCATTCCATCACCAAAAAAACTAGAGCACGGTCATCTCATTCAGATGCTTTTCATCGTACTGGGCTTCCTGGAAAACATGTGCTCTTACAAAATGCAGACTCTTACCTGTAATGGGTGGATGATCCAATCCCTCCGTAGAACAGGTACTTTGACAGCTGCAAGAAGAAAATACGGTGTTCTCTGGTTAATTTCTAAAAGCAGAAAGAAACATCCGCATTTCCAACAAGTTTAATTCAAAGAATCATAGCTTCGGTACTTTGAGCCATGATTGAAGGCAACCTCTGAGTGTGTGATTTGAATTGCAAAATAGTGATGTAAATCAGAAAAGTGGCCATACCTTGACATACTGCAGTCAAGTCTGCCAACCCGTTTGGAGAGCTTTCCTCATCGGTACAGACTGATATAGCGGTAGCTCCTATTCACAGGAACAGTGGAGTTTGTCAATGTCTTCATCATTCATCTGATCGAAAAGAAAAAGAAATCCTATACACATGAGAGTGTTGTGACGTGGTACGTGTTGCAACGTGTTTACGAGAGGCTACAAGAGATTCGACTCAGAAAGTCAAGAACTACGCATTGTATTATGGGAGAGTTTTCATACAGGATCCTGTTTTACCCTGCAGATTACAGTGAATGGACTACCGATTCGCTTGAAAAGTTGCAGAGAAGAGTTGTACCCTATACAACAGTGCATGCTACCTATTGAAAAGCAGGTGCTCATAATTAATACCCTAAATATGCACTCTATCTCTCGTCAATACAATTTCATTTCCTTGAAGAATAGTGGGCGTTTGGCAACACAACAAACTCGACAAACAGACACGAAGCGAACGACAACATGTCTCTTAAACCCAGAGCGAGCACAGGACTGATGCGTCATTCTGGGAAGTTCTACAACAATCAACGGACCAATTCGCAAATAGATTGGCTCAGGGATAATAGAAGATGACCTCAAAAATAAATAAATAAATAAATAAAATACCCCATTCCACGTATTTCACACAACGCTCTGCAAGCATTTCAGGCGTTTCTGAAGGTGATAAGCGGGCAACTTCGACAACAACCGAAGTGCGCCCCTCCATAATCTGCTGTGCAATGGTATCAAGAAGGTTATACGGCTTCATCACCGCTTTAGTCAGTGCCAATTTCGACTCCAGTTCTCCTTCCGCCATTCCCCTCAATTGCGATTCCAGGATCCTCTGCTTATTTTTTATAATACTCCCTAGCTTACTCCTGGTCGACTCTCCTTCACTCTCTGCTGCACACACAACATGAAGACTCCGACCTTGTTTCCGACCAATTTGACTCCATTTCGAAACCTTTGAGTCCCAAATCCTGATGCGAGGCAACGAACCCATCCGCAAATCAGGCTCAACACGCTCGCTAATACCAACAAATCCTGCAGAAATCTTCCCGCAGGACTGAGGAGGCACATTAAACCTCCAGATAACACCATTTCCAATACCAGACCTCCGTTCTACACCAAGTTTCCGCAACGAAGACAGCGTCGAAAACCTATGGCTCGATTCAATGGCCTCGCCATTTGAAAGGAAAGATGTCGAAGCTCGCACAGGCGCAGGCTGGAGTAGGACCTCCATCGTCGAATGCTTCGCCAGTGGTAGATCTCACGAGCAGATTAAGCCAAAAGAGCCCCAGATTTCGTTCGTCAGGCCTTGGACGAGAAGAAAGACGTTTGTGGGACCTGGATCATGCCAGCCCTATCCGCAAGCCCGCAGTCCCAACATCGCCCACTACCACCATTCGGATTCATCCACCGAAAAACGAAGTCGTGTCGATCATCCCGCTTCCAAGTGCATGGGGCCCGTCAGCTTCGCAACCGTTGGCTTCTTCGCAACAGATTTCACGCTACCAAATTAGCGTTCTGGGTTGCATTCTCGCGTTTCTCCTCAACCTCGAAGCAGTAACTTCCAATGCGGAGAGGAACTATACTGAACTCACTGTACAGCGAATTGAGGTCTGGATTCATGAGAACCCTCCTTCAGTTATTGCCACCCCAGGTCTGAAGCCATGGCTAAGTTTTTTTTGCAAAAACCACGTTAATCTTTGCAGTCTCCGAATCAGTCTCGATTTGCAGGGCCAACTTTGTGGGGCGGTGATTATCTTTTGCCATGGTTTGGCCACTCGGGCTGGAGTGCGAGTCGCACTTCATCCATTCTTCACATTGTTGTAGATGTCAATCTGCATAGTCGAACCATGGCGGTGGCAAGCATTGGGAAATCTTGATGATCAATCGAATTGTTCTTTTTTTAAAATTTAGCATGCGAACACATCTGGAAACGGAACATCGAATTCCATCTTATGCGTGGGCTTCGTCACAGAATTTGTGGCCCTGTATGTATGGAGTCAACATTCAAGCAGTTTTCATGGGAATCTGAATTGTGTAGTTGAATCCAGGCGGAAATTAAGGACGTGATTTGATTGCTTGAAGACACTGGTAGCAGCTCCAATGTGGTATCCACTGAACAGATGTTTAGAATTTGGGTCTCATTTGTATGGCAGGAGCAATTTCAGTAGCGCCGAAATGATACCATGGTGTTAGTTTCGGAAGCGAAGGAGTTGAATCATTAAGGATTTGGTGAAAGTTGAAGTAGCAACTGAAACTGATGTGTATTTACTCAATTATTAGAGTTGAAGAATGTGGCACGACGACGTCTTTGTAGTGGCCGAAAAGCGTCCTTCGAAGCACAAAATATCTGCACCACTTCAATGTGCATTCAATGTGCACATCCGGAGTTGATCTTTCAGTTTCTGATAAGACGATGAGAATCCTAAGAGAACTAGAACTTGAAGCACCGGAACGCGAAGTTTTGGACTTCAGACCTCATCTTTAATCCTCAGCATGTGAAGTAGCAAGATGAGATGATAGAAGTCGAATTAGAACACGAGTAGCATGATATAAGAATGAGCAAAAGGCAGAATCAACGATATCAACTGCATAAAAGTAACAATTCACTATGCGACTCTTTTCATTGCATGAAATTTATTTGTACTAATCATGATTTTTGTGCTCCTTGCTTGCCTGCAAGTTCTGGAAAATATAATGGACCAAACCGATAAGCTCTACAATTGTGTCAGATTCGACACTAGAATTAATGACAGAAAGTGGACACTGTGACACTATGGTCTCTGATAGCTCCCTCGCTATTCCCAACTGCTGTGTCTCCTTAACATCTGTGTCCTTAATGTTGGGTTATGAGTTCGTGGTATAGGTAAAGCTGGCAAGTGTGAGAGAGAATGTCGCTATTTTTTTTTTCCGAAGCAATTGTTGGCTTTTGGTGGGCTTCTCTACGTGAGCTCAGATGCTGGTTGAAATTTTCAAATTCTGCAATCACTTGCTCAAAACCATCTCCTCATCATCTGCTGTAGAAATTCGCTTTTCCTTCGACTGCAGTCACTGCTTAACGCGCTGAGTGGAACAGTGGAGCAGGGCTGGCTTCTAGTCAACAGTGCAAGTAGAGATGAAGAAAAAATCAATTACATCAACACTTGATATTTTCTTTTTCTGTGGTCTTTTCACTTTGGTCTACACGTGAAGGCAATGTGGAAATTCACTAAGGATGTAGAGGTTGTCTTTAAGTCGAGAGCATAGCAATGTTTCCGGGACAGGGAGTTGCTTCGGATGGAAACTGGGAGTTGCAGTGCAGGCAAGTGACAACACATCGATGCCAACAACGATCTTATGCTAAAATACCATTTTTTTTATAATAAACACTATCTAAGCAATTTATTATTCCTCGAAACTTGAAGAGAATGGTATGTTTATATATTATCCTGATGTGTCCAATTCCCGTGTTAGGAACTGGATCACCGAATTTGCGCCATCCTTCGTGCTTTTCATTTCGATCTCTCTTCGATTTTTTTCTCGTACATCATATTTGAAGTAGTTATGCCAAAACCTGGCCGCCAAATAATAAAACGCTGCAAGGATATGGACGTGGTATACATCTACTTCGTTTTAATTACACCGGCTTTCACTTAAATTTACTGGTGATTCCTAAGATCCATGATGTAGATGAGCACGGTCTAGTGCCCGAACACAACACACGGAACCAGCTATTCAGCGTCGCCTTACATGAAACACAGGAGGTTTAGCCATGCGTAGCAAAAAAATTATCATCAAACTTGCCACTATTCACACGCATATCACCAAAGGTTCTGCTTAGGAAAGTCCCATCCAGATTGAACCAGATCCTCCACAGTTCATTCTTCGTCTGTTTCTTCTTCTTGTACGAAACTCAAGCATCGCTCCCATGTTAAGCTGCGCCACCATAACGCGTCTTTGAAGCATGGACCCCATTTCAGCGGAGCCCAGAGGGAGTTGCAACATGCTTCAGGAAAAGAACAAATCTCTCTTTTAGCTAGATTATTAACGTTGAGTGGAAGAATCAGTGCGGACATATGATTCAGCTGTTTCGGGTGAGAAGAAACGATTCTTGAACCTTGGAGTCTGGAGCTACGGCCTGTTATCTCGGTCAAGGCCTTGTAGAATCCCAACACTGACATGAAGATGGAAACGAAGCTTTTTGTTGTTATTCTCGGGTGTCGCTGCCATTGACCTTGACACAGGCAAAGCACCCTGCAATCCTCCTGCAAGCGAGCAGCAGATGGGGATGATGATCTGGTGATCCCGGAACGGGTCCAAGTGCGATGGGTGGTGTGCAGCCAAGCACCATACGAAAAACATGACCGACAGATTCATCTTGTCTCTTCACTGTAGCTACGATTCGGATAATTCCACGGCAGGTTGGGCTACGTCACTGAAAAAGGTGGGGGAGAGAGATATACCCCACAGACCAACCATTTTCAACGCAAAGCACATCAAATCACCCTCACCCGATTCTGAAACCTTCATCTCGCTCTCGCCTCGCAGATTCACACCAGGGCAATCATGTTTTTCTTTTTCTTTTCTTTTCTTTTTGTCTAGTGGGGGTGAATCTTATGCGTTTTGGCGTCCCTTTTAAACCATCAATGGGGGCTTTTGTCCTTCATTTACCGAGTCGATTATCCGAGGCCACGGTGCTCCAAGTGGACGAGATCAAGTCTGCACTAGTCACACATCTGCACGCTTCGAAAGTGAATGGCCTCGATTTCGCTCAGACTGTGATCGAAATACACTTCTCCCACCTCGGGCACCTTCCGATCGTTTCAGCCCCAGATTTTTGTTGTTGTTATTGATGTTGGTGCATCTAGACGTGCAACACACAAGGGGCAGAAGACAGAAGACCTGCTCCACACGGTGTTGTGATGTGATTCTGAAGTTGTCGAGCACACTGCACACATGGCCCCACCTCCAGAAAAAAAAACGAAGGCACAAAGCAAGCATGGCTTTCGTGCTCGACGCATCGTGGCTCTTCTTCGTAACCTTCTTCTTCGTCTTCTTCAAGCTTTGACTGCTTCAGCATGCACCTCAAAAGCACACATTGATCCCGCATCGACAGCTTTGCCGAGATTGTGTTTTGATACATCAACCATGATGTGTGAGCTCTGTGTTTTTTTCTTCTTTTCTTTTTTTTTTTTTTTTTTTTTTTCTGACACAAGCTTGTGAAGACGCATTCTAAAGAATGAAAGTGAGCTTATCCTTGTTTTTCTTTGGGTTTTTTCAGTGATAAAAATCAATAACGGCAACATGTTTTTGATAGTCATTTCATGGATATCCACCTCCCATCCATGGTGTCTTTTAATACTATTGTTGTTGTTTTAGTAAATTGATATATAAAGAATTTAAAAGGATATATTTTTTACGCAGCACTTGGATTGTTTCTTTTGTGGGGATCATCTTTCTTTTAGCCTCTGATTCTTCTTCATCTTTTCGGATTTGTGGGAATAACTGGGAAGTTTTGGAGTCAGTGTAGTTTACTTTTGTGGAGAATCAATTTCAGCACCTTTTTAAACAACAGAAAAAAGCATTGAGTGTGGATAGAATTGGACCTTTTATCACTGCACCAAAGCGAGAGCTTATGTGCATTATGTGGCTTTGGACCAATCTAAGAGTGCCACCTATGAATGAATGAACCAACCAACTTGGGTGCACCAGTCATGAATGAATGAATATATAGACACACACACACATCTATACTAGCTTTGTGAGTCATTGTGTTTCTTTGGGAGCAACAATTTAATATTATCTTAGATGTTAATAGTATTTATAATAATAATCACAAAATTCTCTTTCTTATTTTATATTTTACTTGTAAAAAACATGTATTTTTTATTAATAATATCATATGAATAATTGATTCTGAAATAATAATGTGAGTTTTGGAAGTTTATGTTTATGTGCAAAATTAATGTATGTTTTTTAAAATGTATTGCTTAAAAATATTAATATTTATTTAAAAATAAATTTTAATAAAAAACACTAGATAATTTTAATATTATAGTTAATTAAGAAAACTATTTGAATTAATAACTTTGTTAAAAACTAATCTTTGTATCTAATTGAAAGCTTTTAGCGATGGAGATTCTAAGACTTTTCATCATACCACTATATAGTGATATTTATTCATTTAATTTTTAAATATAGAGACTACTATACATCAGAGATAGATCTTTTTTCTTTTTCTTTTTTTTTCTTTTTTTGGTAATGTACAAATGAACACATTATTACTTTAATATAAAAAAATACTAGCAAAGACAACCCTTGTTTTGTTTTTGAAGTAGCAAGCTTTACATATTTGAATTTTCTATGCACAAAAAAAATTACATAAATAAACATAAAAAGAATCTGTAAGAGCACAAGAGTGAGAGATAGATTGGGCCAATCCCTATGCATGTTTTTGCCACAATTGTCTATTTTGTCTTTGATTTTTGTATAGCATAAAAAATATAAGGTATAAACAAGATTTTAATATAATTTTTTAAATATAAGTATTTTCTATTACCAATATTGCATTTAGGTTAAAAGAGCTATTATGAACAAAAATTTAAAATGAAAGTAATTCAATAAAATTAAGCAACTACAAAGATTCTACTTCCTCTTTAAATTACCATCATCAACAAACTTCTTTATTCACACTACACAAATAATATATTCTAAGTCTGCTTTACACTTGCATTTAATCTCTATGTTATACAATATCTTTGCAACTTAATTATCTATGCTTTGTTGCAAAGCTTTGATCCAAAAAACCAAAAGAATATAAAAATTAAAAAATAGATGGTAAATATATATATATATATATATATATACTATGTTAACAAAATTTATAATTTTTTATCTATAATAATGTGTATAATGTGGAAGAGCTATTGCAATAGAATTTTTTTATAATTTTAGATATTTGTTGTTTATTTTTGCACGTGTGTTGTGGTCAAATAGAATTGTGCACATTTGAATAAGCTTGAATTGTAATCTATTTTGATATTCTTGGAGTTTGTTGGTGTATTTAAGTGATGCATTAATTACAAGGATGTATATTGATGGACATGGTGGATAGTGCAAAGAATAAAATATAAGAATTGTTGCAATATATGCCACCTATGGGATTTGAAATAGAAACAAAATTAGAAACACTTTTGTTCAAGATAATATAGCTTCCTAAGTTATATAGGTAATATAGATAGATGGATTGATGCATAGATAGATAAAAAGACAAATAGACAATAGAAAATAGCTTTATTAAGAATAAATATAAAAACAAAATCAAAAAAGATTATATATGTAGTTATAAAAGATTATGATGTGGCTTTGTCAAAATAATTTAATTATTAATAATAAGATAGCATTGAATATTAATAAATTTATTTATATATTTTAATTAAATAAAAATAATTAATTTTATTTTTTAATATATATATATATATATATATATATATATATGTAATGCTTAGATTGTATAACAATTTAATAAAAAATTATATTACAAATGTGAAAATTTTAGATTTTATTTATATATATATATGCACGCAATATATAAAACTTATGATTTTTAATAATAAAATAATTTAATTTTTATAAATATCAATTATTTGTGATATTTTGAAAAAAATTAAAATATCAATTATATTATATCTACTAATACTTATTGATGTGCTTATTTATTTGATTCTTTATTTTTTATTTTGTATCTAGAATTTTTTTTTTTAAATAATTCACACATTAACTAAAAGTTTTCAGAAAGTAAAATTAGTTATTAAAAAAGCTTATTATATGAAAAAAAATAATAATTACTAATTATTTAATAAAAATTCAAAACTTATTTCAAACTTCAAATCTAAATTTGAAATATTATATATATATATATATATATATATATATATATAACCACAATTACTTTTATTATTTTTGAAACAATAAATCATTAATAATACATATTTATAAAAGTCAATTGTTCTAAAATAAAGTTTTAATTATTCTAGTATTCCTCAAATTCCAAAAAATATATATATATTAAATGAATAAGTTCTCCACCTCTTTTTCTATTTTCTTTTTCATTTTACACTTTCTTTTTGAATGTTTATTCATCTCACTGCATCATTGTGGAGGCAAGTGTACAATAAACTTATAGCTTTCTCAATACAATGTAAACAAGTTTTTATAGATATGTGCCACATGTGTTGCACATGAATCCCATAAAATTTTTGAGCATGTGGGTTCACATGAAATTGCGTGGACCACAATTATTTTGTATGTTTTAGCACTTGGGCCATTGAAATTGCACTCTAGCCAATACTTGTACACTAATCAGATTCCATGCTCCTATACCAATACACACACTAGAGAAGGTGGATTAATAAAGTTGAAATATTTATATTCCTGTTGATTAGGAAATTAATCAACACAATATAATATAATATAATAAAAAAACACAGCTAATATTTTAAAAAGTTTACTAATAACTCTCTTCAATGTATTCACATGCTTTTAACTATGCTTTCAAGGCATTTTGAATATTTGGGTGGCAAATTAACTTGCAATGCAATGTGTGTTGTGCTACAGGCAGATGAATTACACTTGGTGGCACTTTCTTGAGCATTTTTACTACCAAAGAATAGTGGAATTATACACCAAATTGTTTTATAATAATTATATTGAGATTTGAGAATTCTAGAAGGATTTTTCTAGCTGTTATGACACAGAAAGAGAGATTTGTGAGTTGTGAATTTTCTTTTTTATTGCAATTATAAGAAGCTAAACATGGAATATAATGCATTTATTGGATAACTCTGACAAATGTATTAGTTGAAAAAAGTATTTTGGTATATGAAAAGAAATTTCATAAATACATAAGTATATATATTATTATATATCATCAAATTCTAACGTCTATGACATTATAGAGATAAATGTGTTTCATCAATTTTCGTTTGTCAACAACAAACAGATGAGACTTGGAAATCGTTAGAGTGCAGAGACCTTGATGCCAAACCAATATCATTCTTTTATGAAGCAAAAAAATCATTTAAAATAAATAAAATTTTGTCATTTCATTGCTCTGAAAAAGGCCAAAACAACATTGAAATTTTCCTACAAACCACGTATTCTTAATGCTCTAAAGAAACCATTAATTGCAAATATTGGAGAATTAATGAAAATATGAATAAGTGTACAGACCAAATTATTAAATGGTATGATGCTTTTTTTTAGAAAAATTGATATAAATATATGTGTATATATAAATATAAATAGAAGTATTCTAGGACGTGATTATAAGTTAAATGTTGAAGTATAATACAAAGAATTTGATTTTTTTATGTAATAAAACTTGGACCACTGAGGATTTTCCAAATATACATAAGAGTGTTAGTTGTTTCATATGAACAAAAAGAATTAAGTTATATACTTTGAAAGCTTTTGAGGATTATTTTCTCATTTATTGAATGTTTTTACTTTAAAATAGAAGAAAGATGAATATGTAGTGAACAAATTTCTAGTTGTTCATAATAAAAATAATAACAATAAATATAAAAAAAAAATACAAATACAAATATAAATGTAAAGAAAACATGTATGCTTGTATAACCTTTTATGTGCATATTCATCAATTAGAGAGCTTACATTACCTTTAAAAGATAAAATTTGTATGAAGAATTTTGATTATTGAATGTTTTTATAGCATTATAAGTATTACAAAAATTGGTGGAATATCAATTTGAATAGCCTATTTTGAATCTTTGTTGAATAGAGAAAATGGGATCAAAGTACTGAAATGGATAGAATGTATAGTGTAAAAAGACATTTGTTGTCTTTAACTAGACAAATTTGTGAGAATGTTTTACATGTTGAAGAACCAATGGTGTAGGAGCTTTCGAGAATTTGTAGAAGAATAAATTTCTTTTGATATTAATATTTTGTAATAAAATACTTGTAAAGACATATTCTATGTATAAATAATACATGTTTGATATTATGTATGGTTTAAATAAGATTACATGAATGACACATTGAAAATCATGAATGAAAATATAAACAAACCAAAAAAGAGAAAAAACAACCATAAATTTTTATCTTGAAACCATTCTTAGTATTATAACTAAAAATCCTCAACAAAGTTTTAGAAATAAAGGAACTTCAAATATTTTTCAATTTTATGATTGTAAAATTATGTCCATACTTGAGATAGATTATATATATGTAAGTAGAGATTGTATAAAGCACAAAGAAGCTTACATTAATAATGTAGAGTTTTTTTATTTGTAATGTAAAAGAAGCTAACATCTTACTTTGTGTTCATATAGGAGATTAAAACAGAATATAAATAACAAATAAAATTATATCATACAAAGCATTTGAAGAGTAAAGGCAAGATATTTGTAACTTTATGAATTTTTTAATTAATTATTCTTATGCTATGAACATAATTCTTCTTATGTATGACATTGGAGTATTATTATTTTACATTATTCATTCATATTATAAAATATGTAAAAATATTTGTATCGGCATTATTTTATATTTTTAGATAATAGTGTGTGCAATTGGATAGTATTGTTGGATGTGTTGAATAGTGCACTGATAAGTTCAAATGCATGTGTTATGAATTCTAGTGCATGAGCATTTTTGGGTGTACACAAATAGGAATGTGTGTACTGATGAATCAACCTCCACTTGCAATCCATTCTTGTCATTTTCAGTAATAATGGTTAAAATAATTATTCATTATTAATTATGAAAAACATGATCTCTACTGAAAAAAATGAATTGTTCATAATTTAAGTCACCTATTGCTCCTTGAGATTTTATTCTAAAGTTTTTATCATAAAATTTTAAAATCACAATGTAATTTGGAAAATATTTTGATTGTTTTAAACTCTAAGGTTTTTACATTGTGATTATATCTTAATTTTGGTATTTATTGTGAATTTTATCTAATTCTAATTTTTTATATTAATATCTTGTTTCAATCTTTAAAAATTCAATAATCAAACTTAAAAGTAGCTTGTTTCATCTGTCATTGTGGCAATCCATAACACAAAAACTTACAAAATAATGAAATTTTATGTAACTCATATGTATTCTATAAAAATATAAAAATAAAAATAAATAACAATGTTTTGATGATAAAAACTTATTAAAAAGTTTGGCATTTTAATTAGTTTTTGAGTACTAATTATTATCCAAAAAACACCATGCATAAAGTTATCAAAACTTCAATGAATCAGATTGAAAAAAAACACGTATCAAATTATAAAGTCGACACACAAATGGAAAGATTTTGAAAAACTGATAATTTTTTGAGATTATCTTTAAATTACCAAAATCTTAGTAAAAACTATGCATAAGTAACAACACAAAACGCCTCTCATCAATGTTATTTTCTTGAAACAAATAAAAAATACTTTGCCACAAAATAAGGTAACATACAATGAGAAAGGACAACATACATTTTTATATAAAAAGGCAACATACATTATAAAAGTCCAACATCCATTTTTACATCATAAAAGGGCAAGATATGTTTTTGGCCAATGAGAAGACATTTTTATCTTGGCAAATAGGAAGTATTTTACTAGATGGACACAATTCTATTATACTATAGATATAACATTTAAAAAAATATATAACATATCTCATAAATTAAAGATATTTGTGTCTATTTGTATTCATGTATTCAAAGTGCCATGCATCTCTTCATACATCCATCCATTAATTCTTCTCATTTGTTTCTTCATTATTATAAGGCAAAGACTCTAAACTTTTTTAATATATATATTAAAGATAGTAGTATTTTTTTATGTGCATCTATCTAAAGGGCATTACATCTCTTTATGCCTCTATCCATATCTGAGTTCATTTAAAATAATTAGTCAATTAGTACCTCATTTTAGTGTCTTAACAAATGACAAATGTAGAGAGAAGCTCAACATCCAAGGTCACTATTAAGTGCCACACACCATGCCCTTTAATTACATTGTATGTTGTCTACTTTGCAATAGATACATGGTTTTTGTTTTGTTTTTTTTTTTTGTTTTTGTTTTTTTTAAATCTTATTGCTGTGGTGCCATTTAATTTAAAAATAAAAAATAAAAATAAAAATAAATTATAGCAATCAATTTCCACCTTTTTCATGTGCATTTAAAGTTCTATTGCTTCAACATATTATTTCCAAAGCAAAGCAACAAGTTCCAATACTAGTTTTATATATATTAAAAGTTGTGGTGTATGTTTATGTGTCTATCTATGTGCATCCATTTATAAGTTCATCCTCAATTGTAAGCCAATTCCAACCTTATTTAAGTGTCTAAATAAATAAAAAAAAAAAAAAAAGGTAGATAGAGACTCAACATCCAGGTTCAATATCATAAGCCACATCTCATGGGCTTTAACAACTAATTTCCATCTGCTCATTAGCATTTAGGATCCCATTACTTCAACATCTTATATCTAAAGCAAAGGGTTCCAATACTAGTTTGTATATATGTATATGTGTGTATAAAATAATGCATAAAATAACAATAACTGTATATAACAAGGTTTTCAGTTCTTATAAACTTAACATTCAAACCAACCAAAAAATTGAAAAAGAAAAAAAATAAAATCATGTCCAATTTTGTTTTAGACAAAAGTTATGTATTTAAAGTGTTAAATTATAAGGACAGTTTCATGACCTTTTATAGACATGGTAACATATTAATATTTACAAAAACATGAGAAAAGTTTTTAGAAGAGTATAGTATGATAACACAAGGGCCCCAAAGAATCTCAACTACTAACTCCTGACTTTGACTTTTGAAAAGTTTCCGTCTTCCAGATCAGTCTATTTTAAACCAATACAAACTTGGTTCTTTCCTTGACGCATCATTCTCAACACAAACAAACAGTAACACCATTGGCGGCTCAAACTTCCACCACGTGGCAGTCAAAATTCCAACTCACTACCATATCCCCGCCATCGAACAATCACACGACACTTGGCAAACAAAGTTGGTCATCCCCGACGCATGACGGCGCCTACGAACGGAGACGCGCCGTGAACGAGCGCCGATACCGTCCTCCATCCGTCCGCCCATCTGTCCGTTGGAGGGGAGGGGGTGAACCAATGTGGAGGGAGGGCGGGCTGTGTGTTTCGGAGAGTGGCAGAGTTCCGCATTCGCTTAGGGATCAATCCGGCATTGCGCGTAACAAACGGGCCCCGCTCCACGTTGCGGCTCAGGTGCGGATTCTCTCAGATTGTCTCTCAGATTGTCTCTCAGATTTTTCGGTGAGGGGACACGGCGTTTGGCGTATTTCTATGTTTAGTGCGGTGGACGGAGTTGGAATGGGAGTTGAAGCGGTGTGTGAATCTGTTCGGTGCTGCTCCGTGAGAAATTGGGTTGCTGAGAGTGAACGAGCGAACAGTTTTTCTTTCCCGTTTTGGGTGTCCTTCTTAGAGGTGGCGTTGATGAATTGGTGGTCATTTGCTTAGTTGGGTTTGTAATTCTTCTTGCCTTGTGGATGAGAGGTTTCGTGTTTGATGTTATGGGTGTTTTGCTGGGATGGGTAATTCTTACGCTCGTGGAGAAGAGAATTTTGTACAGTGTCGTGGAGTTTGCGGCGAGTTGTGAAGATAGAAGTTTTGTTGACCCTGTCAGGGTGACGAGTTGGGGTGGTTAGATTCGGTTGGAGGTTCCACGTTTGAAATTGTTCAAGGGGATATCTCACGTTCTGTTGCGTTGGGATTTCCTGGTTGTTTCAGGACTGCAAAGAGTTTGCTGTGCTTATGACGTTTCGAATCAAGGAATCTTGGACTGGAAGCGAAGACAGAGATTTCACTTTTGTGGTCTATTTCTGTATTATCTCCATCAGCGCCTTGTTTGAGAAGAAACAGGAGAGTTGCTTCTACATAGAAACAGGAAGTGGAATAGCGAGGAGAAGCGCCCAGAAGTAGACGCTCAAGCGAGAAAGTGAAGAATTAGAAGATGAAGAAAGTTCGTGACAGATTGTTCATAGGCAACATTAAGGATGCTGCCGAAGTTCTGACATCATCTCATCCACCTGTTACGCACATGTTGTCCCTGAGAACGCCGAAGATGGACCCGCTGAAGTTCAAGCAACCCGCTTCAGACGAAGACAGCCCTAGGGTTCTCAATGTTGCAATCGTTGAGGTTGACAAGCTCGAGAGGAAAATTGTTCCCATCCGTGACATCGAATCACAAAATTTGTTGGATCATCTCGAGGGATGTCTTGAGTTCATTGAGAAGGGCAGGAGTAATGGCAGTGTTCTTGTTCATTGCGTTGCCGGAGTCTCTCGTAGGCAAGTGTTAAAATCCATTTTTTTTCGTTTACGTTTGTGGACTTCTCGCTTATTTATGTGGGTTTATCTGTGTGGATTAAGGAATTTCATGCGTCGAGAGGTTCTCCACTTGATACGTTCCTACTGGTCTTTGTGGAACTTGGTGATATTCATAGCAAGAGAATCGTTATCTTGTAGGTAGATGGACTGCTCAATTGAGCTTTTCTGGCGTCGAGCTTGCTTGAAGTCATTTGCGAATTCTATGTTGCAAACCTTTTAACATAGTGCTGTTCTTAAATTGTGCAGTGCGGCTGTCATTACAGCGTATCTGATGCGCTTGGAACGCCTCACAGTAGATGGTTCGCTTCTTTTAACTGCTTCTTTTTCTTTTTCTCCTCCAGATTACTATTCAATTTGTGATTTCAGTTGTTGGAACCGATATTTAAGCTTTTAAGGCTAGCTCATCAGTGGGAAATCTGCCCTACACATGTCATAATACCTTGCATCGATGATCAAATTTTTTTGATGTAAAGTAATCTAGACGTGTAACTCTCTGATTTTTCCTTACCTCTCGCGGTTTATTGAAAGTATTTTCTCTTGTTACGCAGAAGCATTAGCATCCTTACAGCAAGTGAGTAGTAAAGTCTACCCAAATTATGGGTTTATGCAGCAGGTATTTCACAGACCTTGTGGTGCTTAGCACATGATACTTGTTGGATGCATGTTTTTCTGCTCTTAGGATTTATTTGCACGACTTGTTTGATTGATATTCTGGTACATTGAAAATTCGACCTTGGACGTGATGCAACTTCCTGCAGCTTCTTAATCTGTAAAATATGAGTAGCATTACTTATGCTATTCGATTGTCTCTTGCAGTTACAACTATTTGAGGAAATGAGCTACGTTGTGGACAGGAAAAATTTGTCTTTCAAGAAATTTCATCTTGAAAATCTCGGTAAGCATTTCTAATCATTTAGTAGTAATAGCTAGGAGCTCCACCTGCTTCACTTAGCATGGAGCAAGATATTAATAGGATTTTTGCGATCCAGACGAAGCCTTTTGGAGGGGGGAGAAGATCGAAAACTCTCGTTATGCTGCTGATCCCGCGGTCAACTCAAATAAGTTTGAGGAAGATGTTGGGGTTTCTTCTTCACAGGCCAGTGCGCAATATTCTTGCAAAAAGTGCAAGCGAGTGGTCGCCTGTCAGGAGAATGTGATTCCTCACGAACCCGTTTCTGGTGAGAGACGGCGTGATGTTCGGCGCTGGGGTGGAGAGCACGATGATCCAGCATGTACATCCATTTTTGTTGAGCCTATGCAATGGATGAACCTAGGTAAATTGGTTTGTATTGTTTTCCTTATAATTTACAGGAACTTTGTCGAAGCTTAATCAGACTGATGTTACACAGTGTTGTCATTTTGTTTGCTGGTAGTAGGCGTGAAATCTGTCATTTCAGAGTTTATTATGTTGTGCTTCTAAGAAGTAAGTGCATGCTATTTTGTTCTGATTCTCACTATGTTGGCAAAACATAAACTGAAGATGGATTGTACGAAGGAAAGCTTCAATGTTTGAATTGTGAGTCAAGATTGGGAAGTTTCAACTGGGCTGGTATTCCATGCAGCTGCGGCAAACGTGTTGCGCCAGCTTTTCAGCTGCACAAATGCCATATAGATTCGTCTCTCACGTAAGCTTTCCCATTTTTATCTACATTTTTTTATATATAATTACATGGAGATATAAAAAGAAAAAGAAAAAGAAAAAAAGATGTGCAGATTGCCCATGACATGCTCAGAGTACAGGATAATCTTGAAGGTTAAAAATTAGGGGTCAAATATTATATTTTCAAATTGAAAAGCTTCTACCAGTGATTTTAGCCCGTAGTTTCTAAAAACCACTTCAATATCATTTCATTGTCATCCATGATGCAGGGTCAAAACAGACACGTCAGGTGCAGAACCGATGCGATACTCTCATACCTCTGACTCCAGTACTTTCACTCCAACCCGCCTCTGTGGCCACCTATTAGTCTAGGAGGTTGGTCTCATCAACAAGTGGAGTTCGCATCAAGGACCAAGAAAGGATCCTCAGGTTCATGAAACTAAGTGGCAACATGGAAGAAAAGAAATATACTTCTGCATCTTTTCCCATGTTAGTAGGCAATTGTAGTTTTGCTCGCAGCCACCAAATATCAAGTAGTCGCTTTGAGATGGCAGGAGAACGCTTGCGTGTGGGTTGTGAGTGAGTCGATAGTTTTGCCCCAACCACCGTGATCAGCGCTGTAAATTCCCAAACAAATGCACTTAGTGTTACGATACCTTGCAGACTCTCCATAGCTAATACCTTTTGTACAAAACGGGTGTTTCAAGTTATGTTAATATATGCACAAGTTTGCCAATAAGTGTGCAAGCTTGTTCTTCTTTTACCCTGTTGTGTGTTTCTGGAGTCATGCATTGGGTACGTTCAACTATTGATGATTTCATACACCTCCTTTGAAGTTCACAGTGTACCATCTTTCAGTTTGTGCTTGGATCACGTAGCCGTCTCACCCAGCAGCCCAGCGCAGTGACTCTGCAGGTTTCACAACCGACAGTCCACCTTGGTCAGACACGCTTTTAGCTTAATGATCATGCCAGGTCGACCTTTTTTCTCGGAGCTGTCATAAAATTTTGCATGCCTCCAGATTTACTTCACTGGGTGGCAGTCAACATGCAAGCAGAGAGGGCCCAGACATTTGGGTTGCTTCGGCCACAAACTCTAGTCCGAATACAGTCCGAATGCAGTCCGAATGGTTCAAGGTTGATGTAAGGAGGTTGACCCAAGATAAAATAGAGACTTGTTTCTGTCGACTTGGCAAACTCTTCTCTTAAACTAAAAAATACATAAATAAAGCAGAAGTAGAAGAAGACAGAAAAAAAAATTCAAAATGATCTAACAAGGTGTTAATAGTAAGTGGAATTGTTTGTTGAATAGGTCTTTGTTTTTCTTACATGCAGTACTAGTGATGCAGTACTGGTGATGTGAATCTAAGTTACACAGTGGGTATTTTGAATTGTGAGTTCAGCAGACATTATTTTTAGGAATTTCTATTTTAAGAATGTCAAAATGAAGCTATTATCTTAATTAGATTGTTTTCCATAATGTTGTTATGTGAATGTTTGAAACTAATATTTCATAAAGTTCCATCACAAGCTATTTATTTTATTTAAAATAAAAGGAATATTAAATTGACCCACCTAAATCTTAAATCAATTCACAGTGATGGCATCATAAACACTTGAAGATCCAAACATCCAAGGCTGCTTGTGGCCGCCGTGAATAGTATGTACCAAGTAACACCACCCTACCAACCAACAGGAGGTCATCTTAATTGTTTGCCTAAATCAACAAACAAGTCACTTAGGTTGGAAAACCCTCTAGCTAGGCGGAGTCTTGGGTTGATTTAAAATTTAGGTGGATCAATTTAATATTCTCCTAAAATAAAGTGGGCAAAAAAGAAAAAGAAAAAGAAAATTTCACTCTTTTAAGACTTATAATTTTTCAATAATAACTTCAATTACACTTATTAAATTATTTAAATTATTATTCAATTCAAAACTCATAATTTTTCATACAGTTTAATATAAATCTACAAAAAAATAATATTATATTTTTAAAAAATTTACTGTGTAAAGGAAATTTTTAAATTGACAATGTTATAATAATATTTTAATGGTTTTAAAGTCATGTTTTATTTTGATTTTGTAGTATTTTAATGACATCCAATTATAAAAATAATTATAAAAACTCATCATTTTGGATAAGTTTATATGCCAATAAATCTTATTTAAACTTCAAATTAGTAATTAAGGTTGAATCAAAGTACATAAAGTATACATATCTACAATGGGATCGTTTAGACATAAAATACATAAAAAACCAAAAAATATAATAACAATGTAAGGTATACATACATACATGCATATATGAAATCTAAAAAAACTATTGATCTTTTTTATTTATTTATAAATATTCATTTACAGCATAAAACAAATACCAGATTTAGTTGGGAATGCAATGGTAATTCTTTTGCAGGGTGTAAAGGGTGGAATGAGAGGGTAGAGGATGACCTGAATCCAACCAAGTGTAAAGAATACTTGTGCTCATGTTTGTATGGAAACTGAAATGCTGTGGTCTCCAAAGGAAAACAAAAGAAGAAGAGAAACTCAGCAAAGTTATACCCTGACCAATCCCCTCCCCCCAAAGACAGGAGAGAGAGAGAGAGAGAGAGAGAGATTTCGTCAACCCGGGGGATGGTGCGAGGAAGGAGCTGCGACACCGTTCATGACCAGCAGCACCAGCTGCGATGTCGATGCCAGCCCCGCGCTGCGGGGCAGGGCCGGGTCGGGCAGACACAGGGGGGACGGGGGGCATGATCCATGATGGTCACGGTGCATGATTTGCAACCCCCCGCAGCGCCGGGCAGGGCAGCATAGGAGGGCAGGGGGGAGGGGCGCCACCCCCCCACATGACCATGACCATGACCAGGAGAATGACGCCATCTCTCTCTCTCTCTCTCTCTCTCTCTCTCTCTCGAGCTCTCTCGCTCCTTCGTAGGCTAGCTCGCTTTCACTCATTTACTAACGCGGTGGGGGGGCATGCCTGCGTGACTTCCGCCCGCCCGCCGGGTCCGGGTGGAGAAATAGAAGCAAGGAAGCCATCCAATGAAGAAAGGAGGGGAGGGAGGGGAGGGAGGAGTTGCGGGTGGAGTAACGAACCACACTTCACGTACTTCCCCCACCGGGTCGGGCGGACAGGGTGGGGCGGGGAGGTGGAGCCCGCGCGGGGTCGTCGTTGTCGTCGGGGGGCGGAGATTGTCGGTGGGGGGCAGCAGGGGGAGGGGAGTCTTTCCATGCACCTCCCTCCCTCTTTCCCTGGCTCCCTTCCCTGCCTGGCTCCCTTCTTCCATCACAGCGCTCTTTATTGTGGCCCCCGATGGATGAGATGATGAGATGAGTGTCCCCAGAACACGTCTTCAGCGTCGGATGCTGCACATCGTATGAGATTTTGCCCTCCCTCCCCCCCTCCCCCCCTCCCCCTTTGATATTTCCTCCTCCTCATCCTCCTTCTCCTCCTTGGGATTTGTGAACTACTCGCCTCTGCTTGTGTTTTGCTTTACTGACGAGGATTTGCTTTGTTCATTTGTCAAGAGAGCGAGTGAGCGAAAGAGAGAGAAAGAGAGCGCGCGTGAGATAGAGAGACAGAGAGACCGAGACGGGGTGAAGGGGTTTATGTTTCTTCGTCTTCTTCTTCTTCTTCTCGACGGGTTTCTGCGAGTTGTAGGCTACCTATGATCTCAATTGAGGGATTTCGTCGCGATTGAAAAAGGTTTTCCGTCACGATCAGCTCATCCCAGTATCTGTCAACTGTCGGGATGTAAGAAATTGATGTGTGTGAGTGAGTGTGTGTGTGTGTGTGTGTGTGTGAGTGTGTGTGTGTGAGAGAGACAGAGTTTTTTTTTTTTTTTTTTTTTTTTTTTTTAAAATTAAATTAAATTAAATTAAATTTCTGGCGACTTTGATGTTTTCGTGCTAATGCGTCGACGGTGAAGGATATTCGGGAATCGGTTGTTGACGTTGTTGCTGAGTGTGACATTATTGTCGCATCATTGGGAGTATAATTATTTAATTTGGGTCGTTGGGATTTGGTTCGGAGCAGTGTTTCTGCGGACGCCGCTAATTCCCGTGTTAATCTCGCACTATGTTCTTCCCTCTGGAGAATCTGAGCGTAGAACTTATCATGGCTTCATGACGTGCGGAAAGGTTTCTGCGTTTCTACGCATCTCCTAGCTGGGTTGAGCGGGGGCTCATTTTGAAATCTGCGGGGAATCGCGGGTGACTTGTATTACAACTCTGTGAGGAGCGCAAGAGTGCCTTAAGAGCGACCAGGCATTTGTCGAGAAATTCCCGAAGATGTTCATAAGGTTTTCCCAAGGGCTACAGCACTAGCATAACACACTCTTTATTTTCTTCCCAAAATTTCAAGCTCCGACCACTTGTTTATTCTATTCTCGCGTTACCCTTTTGCCGCGAAGGAGATGTGAGGAGCTATTGTAGGCTTGGTGACTAGACGGGATACCGTATGCACAGTTGCTTGGCGTTGGAGCGCTGCCTGTGCCCACCTCTAGCGCTGTTTTGGTTCCAAGGAATGCTCGCAAAGATGGGGTCGGGGATGTCGCCGTGTGCTGCATGCAAGCTACTTCGACGAAGATGTGCCCGCGATTGTGTGTTTGCGCCCTACTTCCCTCCCGACGAGCCTCAGAAGTTCGCCAACGTGCACAAAGTGTTTGGGGCTGCTAATGTCAACAAAATGCTTCATGTAAGGCTCTTCCCTGAGCACCGCCCGCGTCTATTCACCGGTATTCCGAGCATTTACCGCACAATTGTTAGCAGATATGGCTGTAGCGTCTTTTCGAAATAATCATGGAATTTTTATTTGATATGGAGTCGCGCACCCAACGGTGATTCCTACTACAATTGACTTGCATAGGGTGAATGACCACCCACAATTGCTTGAATTTCTTCTTCTCACATTGATATCGGCAGTTACTATGGGAAGACCTTGTTATTCTGATTTGAGAGACTCTAGAATCTGTCCAGAGACGTTGCCATCCTTTCACTTAATGACTATTGCAAGGCATACTCTTCCTTGGTCTGCAATTTCAAGTGGCCTCGTTTCATGCCATAGAAAGCTCACATGCTTAGTTTAACGCTGCGAGGCTTACTAGGTTTTTTTTTTTTGTTTCTTTGCCATGTCGAATGGTGGTCTGACAAAGGATCTGATTGTTGGTCAATCTCAGGACCTGCCCGTGCATCAACGAGGGGATGCTGTGAGCTCCATGGTATACGAGGCGGACGCACGCGTGAGGGATCCTGTTTACGGCTGTGTCGGCGCGATCTCCTCTTTACAGCAGCGAATCGCGTTTTTACAGAACCAGTTGGCAGTCGCGAATGCAGAGATACTGTGCATGCGGATGCAGCAAGCAGCCAACAATGCACCTACGTTGAAGGTTGAACCCCAGGCCACCCCGCCTTCGCAACCCCCAGAAATGTCTTCGCCTTTGCAGCCTCAATCGCCGGAGCTCCAGCATCACCACAAACCCGGCACTAATGCCTCCGAGACAGGGGAGGCAGTTTGGACATGAGGGGGAGGGTGTATTCTACCGATGACATCGATGCAGCCTTTGTAATCAATCACCATAAGTCTTGACATTGCAGGGTAAGGGTATAAGAGCATCCGATGTCTTATTGCATTTCGGCATAGTTTTTGTTTTCCCATACAGCAACGACAAGGGGGACAGCCTCTCTACTTTTGTTTTGGTTTCGGGTTTCCCCTTTCAACGACGCCCGGACTGCCAAGTGTTGGATGACATACCACCGACCTGGTAGATCAGTGGCGGCCGCAAGCAGGATCAACCTGCCATAGTCCAGTCTCGCCCCCTTTAAAAAAAATTCTTCTTTCCTCTATCCTGTTCGTTGGCTTGAGGAAACATTCAGACAGGTGTCGGTAGACTACAAATGTGCAGCGGTTGTATTGGGTCCCTCTGCTTCTTCTTCTTCCTCCTTTTCAAGGCCTCTCCACTTCGGCAACTCGTAACCTCTTGCGACGAAAAGCTGGAGCTCCTATCGGCGATGGGGTTGATGAGAGACGCCTGGAAGGGCGCATAGTTGAGTACATATCTCTTTTTTTAAATTTTTTTCCTGCTTTTATGTGAAAAAACTGTCATAAAAGATCATGTTCTTACCTCCATTTGTGGCCCCACCTTTCAACTCTGCAAGACTTCGTTGTTTTTTTGTTTCCATTTTTTTTTTCTGTTTCGTGGCACGGTCTAGTCTTCAGTTACGATTTGAGATGGGTCAGAGATACTGTTTCTTTTGGAGCCGCTCTGAAATTTGCGAGACCCTGCTGATTGTTGATCTAAATCAGTACTTGTATTTTGGGTGTCAGATGCAACTGACAGAAGCTGAGGCCATTGTGTCGGACATTAACACCTCTGCAACATTTTGTTTTTTGTTTTTTGGTCTTAAATTAGAAAAATCATTGAAACGGTAACGTAGTACTTACTCCGAAGTCAGCATCCTCATCGACAACACCGATCAGCTTGTGATTGCATGAACCATAAGCTTCATTTTGATGCAGATGGGTGCAGAATTGCCGCAACTCAAATCTATGGTCTCGTTTCATGATGTTCCCTGAATTCGAAGCAGGTTAATTTGCCCTTAAATAATTGCACAAACCAATTGCTCATTTCTACTTTTGTCACCAAAGTCAACGAGTACAAATGAAGTGCAAATTTTGGTAAGACACGGCCATTCAATGGCTAACATCAAACTCATATTGCTTTTTAAAAAAAGGCTCGATGATCGTTAAAAACACACTTCAAAACTTCCAACAATTGTTTCGCTTAACTCGTTTCTTTTGACTTGAGCAAACTGACTACTCAACTGTCACAAGCTTCCAACGAATCATTTTGTGGGGATCAAAATTGTAGTTTTACCTTCGGTGGAGTGCAAATAATGAGTAGTCAAATTATTTGTGTGTTTAAGGTTATTTTGAGTTGCATTCCGACTGAAATTTGAAAATATTTGAAGGCTCAATGTTTGTATATGTTGAAGTGATGAAGTCAGATTGATGGAATGTTTTAGGGAAACTGTTGGACCAATGCCAACACCTCACTTATGAAAATGGCCCATGAGTACCCTGGATAGTGACTTTGGTTCCAGCAGCCATTATCCTTTGGATGGTTATGTTGTCAGTTCATCAGTAAGATTATACTGCAATTCACTTTTCAAAAGTAGTTGTCAGATCCTTGAACGTTGCTTTTATTAGGAAAACTGTAGACATATACTGAATGCTTTTACAGTTAGGTCAAAGGATACAGTGGGGCAAAGCCATGTACTGATAATATGGTGCCATGTCTGCGTCTCTTTGTAGTGGAAATTTACTACAATGGCTAGTAACATGCAGCTGTCACATGTTCATAAAAGGTGGAGGTTAGTCAAGTATGCTCAGTGCATACTGCGATGCTTGGAACACATCACTTGCAGGGGGTTTCTACCCACTAAGTGCTTTTAGATTGCATATTTATGAAGCACAAGTTGAAACTTAGCATTTATCCATAGATGCCAAAAGATGTGCTGTGACACTGTAACCACCAGCAGGATTTAAAAATAAATTTACAATCTGAAAATTACATACAGCTGTACGAGATTGTGTAAATTACATCACTAACTACATTGTCTCCTTTATTAGGATTCAGGAAGTTCTTGTCTAGGTTAAGCACCAGGGGTTAGAAGCACGACTTGTGCCTGCCACCTCTCAATGTGCAGGTCAAGTAGGTTTTCTATAAGATAGCATTTTATACTTACCATCAGCATCTTAATCCCAACAGAAGGAATGAAAAAACTATCTATTCAAATTATTACACTGCAAATTCTCTAGATTACCATAGAAAGCAAACATGATAACACATGGAATAAAAATTATTCTTAGCAACGTCCCGTTTCCAATGTAACAAGTTTCATACCAGGGCTGGCCTTCGAAAATACACATACGCTCAACAAGCTAACGGATGACAGCCCCGACTTCGGAACTGGACACCATCCAACAAACATGAATTTCAAGCACAATCCAAAAGAAGTGCGCTCAAGTTCACATGACCACATTCAGATTCATCTTGAACACTACAAATAGGACAATAACTTCCCGACCAACAACCTATGCGTAACTTAATATAATGAAATAAAAATCAATTCTAGTCCAGACATGCAAAGCTATTAATACAAGACCCTACTACCAACAAAAAGAAGTGACCATCACCTCACTACGCTTATGTTGTAAATATATGAAATAAATATCTTAGATATACGCACCACGTCTTTAGCTTGATATTCAATCATACGTCTTCGTGCCCTTGCAGAAAAATCAAGAATGAGTTACTATCGGCAAATGCTCAGGACTAGATTGTCCCAAATGAAAATGCACTTCAAAGTAGAAATATCATCAAACCAGTTTCGTCGACGTACATGCTTTCCAAGTATCCGTCTTTATGCAAAGCGAACATCTTACATATCACATTCAAAGCCCAAGAAAGCCTTTCAGGTTCGTAACCGAGATTGGGGTATTTGCGATATTAAGTCACCACGCACCTGAAAGACGTAGGAAGAGCTGCTGAATGATATTTCATATATTCACGGTATCATGCAAGCCAAGCCATTTCTTTTCTCATAGCTGCAAGAACGTCTAGGATAGAATCCAAATGCATCAGTACATTCCTCCTTCGAAGTCCCACTGGAAGCATCACAGAAATTGAGCCAGACGGACCAATAAGAGGTTTCAGAATTAATAACATACCAAAATAAAGATGTCTAAAATAGACTTAAGTGTTCTTCCCATACAAGTCGGATTGCAATTGCTTCGGACCTCAACTTTCAAGTCCAGAACTGACCAGAAATAGTGCGTGTTCTATGTCTAGAAGAGATTAGACTCCATGCGGCCAAGAATGCTAAGCTTGTGATATGGAGCTACTGCTAACGAATCCAAGGACGTGAGAACTTCCCGCATTCTACACTTAAAACCATACTGCAATGACATTATATTACAACCATCCGTGATCCGACCAACTGTAACAGACTGAATCTTGAAACTGCAACGACCTGAGGAATGAACGCACTTGCATTGGTGAACTTCTCTATCCAACGAATCGTATCAATACATGTACCGCACGCTGCTGAGCGTTTTTAAACTCTCGTATTCCTCTCCCTTGGCAATACCAGGATCAATGTAGCACAACTGATACTCAGATTGATTCAGAGAGTGCATTCCCCGTTTCACAAGCTCCTCCCATCCCTGTTTCCTCTGTAGTGACCTGACAATGTCCCAGGTTCTCTGTGATGGATCCAACACAAGCAAATAGTCCTCTTCTTTCGACGAGCCCTCCCTCTTGTACCGCTCGATCCCAACAATGGTGCGTGAATGGCCCCGATGTTGAAAGTACAGCGGAGAACGATTGCTGAGATAAATGGACTTGCCGGAACTGCTACCTTCAGCGCAGAAATAATTCCAAATCCAGTCGGTCATGTACTTGTGGTTTAACTCTGTATCAGGTAGATGCGTTCCACACCCTCCGCCGGCGATAGAATCGCCAGCTGTGTTTTCCTCCGTCATTTCCTCATTGGACCCGATTGAATCAACATTATCCTCTCTATGCAGGTGGTTTGCAAATGTACTATTCTTGCGCTCTTCCACACATGTGAGGCATATGTTGGGGTCGTCCGGACTTTGTCGTAAAAAATGCAACTCTTCCTTCTGATCAGGAAGTACAATGAGACGACGATCTTCCGGTGAGCCGTCTTCAACGGAGGTGGGAGAAGGACTCTGATCATCCGATTCATTATTGCTGTCATCACAGCATTCTTCAGGATGGCTGCTGGAAATTTTCAAGAGACTGAGATTGCCTGACACGTCATCCGCCCCACCCACGTCACCAGGTTGATCTAAATGCGAGCCGCCCTTGCCTCTCATACTACCCGCCCCTCGTTTGCTACTCGCGATGCGAAAGTCTACGATTCGTGCTCGCATGCCGAACGAGCGCAGCACTGTAGCGCACTCTGTCGTTCCAATCCATTTTGGAGTACCCGAAATTTTCCAATCAAAATAATCTGCGCCTAAGGCATCAAATCCTTTCAGCCACGCGATTTCCAGCCATTGTTGAATCGCAGGAATGTCCGGAACGAAGCCCGCCCCACCAAATAAGACGTCCTTGCACTCTGAATCCTGAGCCAGCATATAAGAGCTCAGCATCTGAATGTTACGCCATCCACAGCCCCAACCAAGGTCTTCCTCAAGCCTACTCTCGAAATGCTCAACGTACCCCGAGAGTGCAACAATGGAGGAGCGTTCATGTTCTGTTTCCAAACATCCCTGCAGCAACGTCATCAAGGATACACCGACGTCCACAGAGTACTCCCGGATCTGTCTCAAAATTAAATTTTTCGTGACATTTTCCAAATTCAATCTTTGTAATGCCTCTTTGTTGCGTTGGCGACTACCTGTTCCGTTCCCCTGCCCGGTGGGAAAGTCTGCAGCAATATTCTCCTCCATTCCCCCTTTCTTCTCCAAAGATTTTAACCGTCTCATTACACACATCCAACCTCTCTTTCAGGATCCGATCGGCGGTATCAAATATAAAGCTTTGTATCCCTTCTTGAATATTCGAGTGATCAATGACTGCTGTCAAGTAAGCAAATTTTGTTCATAAAGAGATCTTCTGGACACAGTGAATTAACTTCTCTAGCAACTTCAGGAGATCGTACACTAGATGCATTTAAGATAGTGTAGGTGTTACCAGGTTTCGTCCCATGCTAATTGGAGAGTCAATTTATTCCAACTTTCACTTCGAGGTTTGATCGATAGTACTAAGCACGGGCCTAATTTCTCTCCAGAATCGGGGACAACCTCACGCAATGAGACCTAGATTTTCCCCGCCTGGCATTCTCTTCTTCGAAACCAAACTTCATAAATAATAAGCCACACAAAAGGAATCGATATCCGCTTCACACTTTATACCACAGCACTAAATGCTAGGTCCCAAGGCTGATGTCCTCCTCCTCCTATCGATTTGATCAGTAATTATCACTTCCATTGTTTCCAAGCTCCCTGCAATCTCCCTGTGGCAAATGAACCACAGTCAAGAACTCGTGCTTGCTCTAATAAACCAAAAATTAACAATAAAACAAGGATAGAATCAAACACATATTATCAAACTACAAGAAGAGCCCGCTCTGTACACCTCTAAGTTGTCTCCCACACCCACCAGTCCACGCACTCTCCGTGTACGGTGAAATAAACACCTGATCAAAATTAAGCACCCTCAACGGATTCAAAAACTCCCACGGCAAGAAAACTAAGGCAAACTCCAACACAGCATACGCAAATCACCACTCACCAAAAACAGCGAAGCAATCACAGTCTAGTGGAGGAAAAGTCGTTCGTAGTGCCACGCACAGCTTACGAACAGAACTCTCCTCAGTCCCAAGCCAGTCAATCGCAAGCAACAATCGGCAAACAAACACAAACACAAACACCCTAGAAACAGCCAAACCAGCGCTCACCTGTGAACACACATCACTCAACGTCCCCCGCAGCTGCAACCTAAAAAGCCTACTGACACACTGAAGTAACCAGACACCTTCGCACACACAACCAAAAAAAAAATACTACAAACGACGACCGACACAGCAAACAAATGCACACACTGTCACCTGGAAGAGTCTCGATCTTCCTGGAGATGCAAATCCACGGAACTACCGGCCGCATTCTCACCGAACAGCCATGAAGAAGGGCGAAGCTCCGCGGTGGATAGGCACAATGCAGGCATCGCGTCACGGTATCCACCCTTCGCCATCCAGACAATGTTCATCCATAATGCACTCATTCATCCCCTCTTCACATCCTAGCCCTCCGAGTGGATTGATCAAATCTTAGCCTGAAGATTGGCCTTTGAGTTAATTTTAGTTACTATATTGCACGTTTTCTACCATATAAGAATGATGATTTTATAGTTTGTTTTGTTGGGAGACAGTATGAGTTGTCTTGACAAAATGAAGTGATCTTTATTGATTACTTTTCGATTATTTTTCATTATTTTATTGATTATTCGATAAGGGTGTGGAGTGTGCATCCATGAGGAGTGGATGTTCCAGTGGGTCCGGCATGTCGCGGCACGCAGCCCCTTACTGCGATTACCGGTCAAAATGGTTGCGCATTTCTAGCGGTGAATTAGAAAGGTGACACGAACGCGCAGGCCACCTTGTTGCTCCTTTTCGGGCACCGGCTGGACCGGACTGCACTTAACATCTGGCGCCATCCTTGATACGCTGATATCAGAAATCCCCTCTGTGAGCCACGTGGTTTCATGGCGTCATGCTTTGTAGATTTTGCTTCGTCGACACGATGCCCGCTAGCTTGGGTTATTATACGTCGGAATGTGAATGCTCGCAAAAATTAGGAAGTTAACTGTAAGGGAATTTTTAATTTTCAACTGTATGGGTATTTAAGTCGGGATCTCAATTTGAATTGAGGGAAGAATGAAGTATGTATATATCATCCATCCATGGGGAACGTCATTCGTATTGGAAGAAGCAGTATCCTTCTACCACGTCTCTTCGACCACCTTTCCCCGCAGCCTTGTCAATTTTGTGCCCCGCGGACTGCGATTTGTAGACTGCGTAGGTGGAAGCTGAATCTCCCTGATGCACTGATAGCTTCGAGCATTGACCCTTCTTTCCGTGTAATTCCTGTCAATTCATTTTCTAATTGTGTGGTTCAGTAGCGGAGAAGTTCTGGTTGTGTTTCTTAACATGCACTCTCTTCTGGTTTTAAGATTTTTCTATGTGTTGATTTGTAGCATTAGACTGGAACCTCTGAGGATCTGATTCGGAGCAATTTTTTTTGAAGCAGGTTTTGAGTGCTATTTTATGTGCCGAAAATTGCGGAGAAGTCGTGCATGTTGGAGGTTTAGGTGTCGGGGTTGCAGAGATGGCCTGAGATCTTCTGCGAAAATCTGCTGTTAGAGTTGGTAAGTGTTAAGTGTTCATTTTCAGTGGAGGAGGAATCATTAGGTTTGTCTAGCTTTAAAACAACTTGAAGTGCAAGTTACTGGTTGAATCATCCAAGGAATCTATGAATCAATGCTGCTTTCGCTCTCTGTTGCCTGATGGACGTCGCGATTTCCTAGTTGTCGTGGTTTTCCTGTTGTAGTGTGAGTCATGCATACGTTGGGAGGGTTTTTCAATTGTTCACTGTGTTGCACTAATTCTCGCGGTGTTTGTTAAGTCGTGGAACATTCCACTGGCTCTTTTAATCCATTTACTAGATTCATTAAGTTTGATCCATTACTGCAGGATTTATATGCATAAGTTGGATTTTTAAAAAAAATTCAAATTTTTATTTTGTCGAAATGTAATACTCCATGCTCTTGGCATCTTTAACTGCTGTTACGATTTCAGTGTGGAGGAAATTAGAACATGGCTCAGTCATCGGTTCAAGAGCAACCTAAGCCACAGTGGAGGAGAAATTTTGTTCTGTGGATGGCGTTTATTTTTGTCTTTTATCTTCTGCACCTAGGAGGTGTGTATCATCCTCTTTTATCCACTTCACTGGTGCAATATTAATGTTACAAAACCAACCTGCGGCTTCCGTTTCATGTTATCTTGTTTTCGTGTTGGCACGGGGTTATCATTTCTTCAATTTCTCTTGTAGTATGCCTAACCACTGCTTTGATAGAGGTACAGCTTTCTAATGCTCAGTTTGCTTTCGGCGACATTTGGCATTTCTTGAGTTCAGCCAAAGAAGCGAGGAGACAATTAGGAGATGATATCGCTTCAAAAACCGGCAAGGATGATTTTGGTGACTGCCTCGACTTAGGCTTTGGTTCCTTAACATGTGCGGTGAAACAGGGCTCGAAGCTGTACACCAACAACATTCGTGCAAGTATAGTTGAACATTCAAAGCAAAGGGCATATCAGAATGCCCTGGAGGCTTTAATCTCAGATGGCTTGGGAATGACAGAAGCTGCGAGGAAAGCCCAAAGTATAGCAGACCTTGCTGCAAAAGACACGAAAAAGCAGGCTCGAAGAATTTTCGGACCTCTGTTTGCAGCTGTCTGGGATGCTTTAGAGGTTCTTTACTACGGTGGGAGTTTTGCTGAGGTCTCAATGCGGGCAACTGGCACACTCTGTGGGACTTGGTATGGAGGCGTACTGGTAAGTATTGTTATCATACCCCATCTCTCTTTCCTCTCGCTAAGTTTAAATTTACAGGCACTGCCTTTGAGAATTTTGTGTGAATTTCGAGTCTGGTAGCTTGAGGCTAAGTTAACGTTCTTGATTCAGTACTCATACAGCCTTTTTACCCCGATTCTGTAATAGATTATTTTGATGCTTACATAACGGTTATTGTGTACCTCCTGTGCATTTTATTTATTCACTGTATCCAAAGTATCACATGCAGATAACTTTATTGCAACTTAGTTTGAACTTTTTAGCATTCCTCTCAACATCAAGTAATAATTTCTTGGGTGCATTCTTTTTATATTTCAGAATGGAGTTTCAACACAAAAATCATACAAAATATTGTTCAAGCTCCTTGCGTAGGTTGTTGCAATCACCAGTGCTAATAATTTTGTTCATGTACAGGGAGAGAATAGACTTGGACGTGTTGGCTATCTTATTGGAACTCAAGTGGGAAGCTGGGCTGGGAGCAGGGTTGCTCTTATGACCTATGATATAATTAAAGCAATACAATTGATCACTTCAGAAGTTAAGGATTTTGTTACTGGCGAAGACGAAGAAGAGAAGGTTAGTGAGGAGAAAAGTAGCGAGGAGTATATTGCTGAAAACGAGTATCAGTCATCGTCAGAGGACGGTGTTGTCGAGAATCCCAGCAGTGACGAGAGTGGAAGTGGTTGGGGTTGGGGTTCTGATGAGGAAGTACCACCCTCTGAAGAGCTTTGAAATCTCTCCGTATCATCATTGAACTGGTTGCTAACATATATCAGGTGGGCTGGTTTTCTCGCTAACTCTGTTTCTCCAATATAAGCCCTGTTGAGGATGTCAGAAAAAGGACCTAGGTTGTAATATTTTTATTATGTTACTCACTTATTCCAATTCTGTTTGTCCCAAGAGTAAGCCACTGGGATATAAAATTGATTAGCCTGCGTTTAATTCTAAGATTGTTGCTATAAACTTGCCCTTATCACTTTCTTTTTTCTTTTTTGGAGCAACGGTACTAGGCGCCATCCGTGTTTAACACCCTTTCGTTCAGATTCAACAACGAGCCGACGTTACAACACCTTGTAGGAATTGCCTTTGTTGAACATACAGTACAGTATTGTTGACAGGTCACTTCTTATCTTATAATCTTGTATGGACATCACTGTTAGTGGTTTGGTTGCCTTTTGTTGATGTAGGTTGATCCAAACATATCAAGCTAGCTGTTCTACTCTTTTTTACTGAATTGGTCAAAGAACCACCTTGTTTCGCAGACAGATTCCAGCGTAATCTCTTCTGGAAGGAACGAACATCGAAACTTAGCTGGCAATGGGCTTCAGTTGCACTTCACTTATGTAGATTGTTGATATGTTTCTCACAAAATTAATGCCTTTATTATTACAGGTTGTCCGACATGGATTTACTGTCATTGCACATCACATGGTCTGTAAATTTGTAATTAATGTGTTTTTTCAGTTTCAGTAAGCTGACATAATATCGCTTTTATGTCGCATACTATGCTGTAATTATTTTGCAGCACGGCAGTGCAGTAACGGATTTACCTTTAATTTAGCAAATGGTTTTCATCTTATGACATATATATAAAATTTAAAAAATGCATATTGCGATGATAAATACATGTTACAAAAATAAATATCTGATATTCATTATGATAATTATGTAGATGGTTTTTAAAAATTACATATATATAAAGAAGTAATATCAACATTCATATGAGAATTCGACATAAAATCTTATATAAGAAGAATTATACAAGTTGCAAAGGAAATTACAAAAATATTTGAGGATATTGGTTTTTGTGCAATAGTGTGTTGCAATTTTAAAGAACATGTGATTATGTACAAATCCTAAAGCTTAGAAATGCAACTAATTTGTTATGTCCAAATATAGTTTTTGAACCTAAAAAAGATAATGCATGCATATTTATTGAACTAAATAAAAAAATTTATAGAGATTTAAGTACAAAAAAATATAAAATTATCCATTGTGTGTCAAAAGATTAAATATACTTTGTTAGAAAATTTTATTTATAGTTAATTTTATTACATTATATTTTATATTTTATTTATAAATGTTATGTAGTTTTATTTTATTTTATTTTATTGGTTTTATGTTTTTAATATTAAAATGTTGTAAATATGATTCAATAATTTACTATAAAAATTCTTATATATGATCTAAAGTATGTTTATTGATCACATTGTATTTATAAAAAATTAAAATATCTTTATAATTATAATACATTCACATTTTTATATAAGGATTTTTTTTTTAATTATTTTAAAATTAACTTCAATTTATTAACTAAAAAATTAAATAAATTCATAATAGTAAGTATTTTTTTCCTTATATGATGCAATAAAAATACAAATATGATTTTTATAATATTTATATTTTTATATAATTATATTTAATAATTATATTTTATGATTAAAATTAAACAATGTAAAATAAATCATGTATAGATAAATAAATAAAGAAATAAAAAATAAAAAATAATTAATAAATATGATTTATTAAAGTGAAAAAAATTTAAAAATCAAAAATCAAAAAATTATAGCATATCTATGCTTTAATAAAAATATAATATTTTAAGAATAGAAATTAAGAATAATAATTACTAAAATTATTTTTTCACATACAAAAGAAGCATTGTTGTATTAAAAGTATAATATTTTAAAGTGCATCTTTTGTAAACAATCAACATGAATATACTATAAAATATAAGTATTAGTTATAAAAAATTATATTTAATTTTGATATATATATATATATATATATATATTTTTTTTTTTCTGAAATAGCAATATTTTATGATTTTAAAAATCACAATAAAAAAAAATTACATCTTGGTTCTTAAAAAATTCTAAAACTTATAATTAAAATTTAAAAAAATAAAATAATGTTATAATAAGTAAAATTATCTACACTATGTGTACAATTTGTATAAATAAATAATTTTGAATCCTATGAATATAAATTAGATAAAATAATTCTATTTCTAAAATACTATTCTTATTTAAATAATGTATAATTATTCCATTAAAAATTATTATATCCAATAGAATTATTGTAATTTTTATCAAATTTTAAATACTAAATATATAATTATTATAGACTACATATGAAATATTTGACTTTTAAATATATATATATATATATATATATATATTAATATAATTTTTAAATAAAACTACTATGTATTATAAATATAATTTTATTAATATTATATGCAATTATTTTCACAAAGGAACTATTTATTGTAAAACCTATACTACATTTTATAAACTAATATGCTTATAAAATGGAAAAAAAGATTTATCATTGTGTGATTTTGTAATTACTCTCATATCTTCATACACATACAAATTTCATATTCTCAATGTATGTAGTCTTGATGTATGTCTTTCAAAACAAGAAAACAAGAAAGCAAAATGAATGTTTTTGGCAATCAACTAAGGCATAGAAATTGACACCAACTTGTCAAACAACAATACTTGGTTTGATTCTTCAAGTGTTTTAAAAATAGACCAAATTTGATAGAAGGGGACCAAATATTGATAACATGTCTTTGTAATCAAGATTAAAATGTTGTGATAGAAAATATGTTACAAATAGCTAAAAAGGAGAATATTTAGTCTAAATTATGGCTAATATCACATTGTGTATAAGAGAAGGCAAATAAACTAAGTGACAAAGAGTGACCAAACTTAAACACGAAATAACAATAACAATTATTAGTAAGAAGTTATAAACTCTAAACATAAAAGGGTGAAAAAATCATGTATAAATAACAACGTGATGCAAAACTAAACAACCTCATAGAAAAAAATTAGCAATGACAAGCAAGCTAATGTGAATTAAAACAAGAAACAAACATGACACAAAGTATATTAGTCATGAGAAGAAATATTTATTATAAAAATGAAAATCAATAAGAAAGACACCTACAAGGAGAAATATTAGCCATTAGGAGTGAGCCAATTTTAAATACAAGAATTTAAATTAAATGATTAATGAAGAGAACCAAAATTGAACACAAATAGGACAAGCAAAACAAGGTGAAGGATACTAGCCATGAAGAACAAGCAAATACAAATAGAAGAATGCAAACAAAATAATTTAAAGAGAATCCAAACACAAAAATGCCAAAGAAGATTTTTATTTTTATTTATTTTTTAAATGAAAAATATAAAACTTTAGAAGGGCCAAAAAGGAAGATAGCCACAAGGAGATGGTCATTATGGCGTAGAAATCATCAAAGACTACAATGTTATAGAAATGTGAAAACTACAAAGGCAAAGAACAATCTACCACAACACAACAACAATAACAACAAAAATAAAAAAATGAACCAAGGGTACAAATAGAAAATAACAACTGAAACACAACATGAAGAGGCTTCAAAGTAGAATGTCTCCTTACCCTCCATCAAGAGTCCAGCCTTGGAGACTGGGCCTGGTAATGGCAACTCCCCTGCCATGCCTTCAGCTCTGAACATGGCGCCAGGAAAGGAGGGCAGCAGCACCACTCTCTGCACCACTCTTCTGAAACCTGAATCCCTTTCTAAATAAAAACTCAATCACTACCAACTAAACTTTACTAAATAAAAGGTTTTCTCCTCCTCCTCCTCCTCCTATTCCTTCCTTTTTTTTTGCCTTTTTGTTCTTTTGGGACCCCACCCAACTGTTATTGTTCCAGTTCCAGGTTCTCGGAACTGCTTGCTTTGCTTCTGTTGCATTCTGCTCTGTTTCTGGGAATGGGGGGGACAATACCCAATTCTTCAACTAACTCGGAGAGTTGAAGGGCCTGCAACTTTTTATATAGGATTTGTATTCTTACTTGACATATATAACCTACCCTAACCCTGCTTGCTACCGCTGCAAACCCTCTTGGCTATGGTGAATCCGGATTCACTGCTCTCCCTCTACTACTCCTACCTGTTTTCTCTGTACGTTTGAGGTGGTTTGTGTGTGGGTTGAGTGAGAGAGATGAGATGAGATGAGAGTTGAGGCAAGAACAATCTGCGTGGAGAGCTATCTATCTGGGTGTTTTGTTATTGTACGTAAGGTTATGATTTATTTGATTTGAGGGCGAGGAAGAGGGTTGCAGTTTGGAGAAAGGAGAGGCTATGGCGTGGAGATTGTTCGCCAGAAAGAGGTCTTGAGCAGGGGTGGAAAGGTGGACGAGGTTTATGAGTTGACTGATTTTTTGGGGATTTGGTGGAAGTAGCAAGGCGCGTAGGTTAGGCTCCTTTTTTATTTATTATTTATTTTATGTATATTTTATTTGGTTTTTGGTCTGGTGGGGACGGGGGAACAAGGTGTAGTGGGTTTGGTGTAACGAGGAATAGACGTTGAAAGGAGAGATGGGGGTGATGGGATTGCCGACTTCGGTGACCCGTGAGGTTTCGAAAGTATGGAAGAGAGGGATTATTGAGCTATCGGTGGAATGGGCACTGTTGATGGAGCATTGGAAGGTGATATTAGGAGGGTTGCTGTTTCAGTATGTTCATGGAGTTGGTGCACGCATCGCGCATTACCAACACCATCCAGGACCGCTACTTCATGACGTTGGCTTTGAATATCTGCCGGAGCTTGGGAAACAGAAATCGCATATAAGCGAGAGCCTCTTCACGTTTGTCTTTGTATCTTTCGTGTTATGGTCATTCCACCCTTTTTTGTTTTACAGCAAGCGGTTTTACACTGCGCTGCTGTGGTTGAGGGTTCTTATTTGTTTAATGATCTGCCAATTTCTGAGGATGGCATCTTTCATGGTGACCCAATTACCCGGGCCCAACTATCATTGCCATGAAGGGCAGCCAACAGCAACTTTGCCGCCTCCGAAGAGTATCAAAGATGTGCTGCTTTTGAATTTTCCATATGGAGTGATTTATGGGTGTGGAGACCTGATTTTTTCCTCGCATATGACCTTCGCTCTGACGTTCTTCCATTCTTATCTCAAGTATGGAACGAGACAGTGGATGAAGTTTGTTGCGTTTTTGGTGATGGTAGCCCAGAGCCTTCTCATCATAGCCTCGCACAAGCATTACTCTGTGGACATTGTCGTGGCCTGGTTCACCGTGTATTTTGTATTCTTTTTCGTGGATCGGAAGTTGGTCGATGCCGGAATCAATGAGCGTGTGCCAACAAGCAATGGACCACCGCTGCTGCCGATGACTGCAAGGTCAGGCAAGGATGGCCGCATTAGAGAGGAGAAAATGTTGAACGGAATTACAGAAAATGGGAGCGTTGAACTATGAGGGTGAAAGTGAGAGCAGGGGCTCGATGATGAGCAGATTTTTTGATAATTCGGATGCCCTAAACATGGTGGTCTTTTAGTTACATGGTATAGGAAAGAAGAAGAAGAAGAAGAAGAAATTCTCGGCGCTCTTGGAGAGAGTGTGTGTGTGTGTGTAGTACTTTTGGGGGGCTGCGGAAGGCTTCTACGAAATTGGCTCAGTAATTCTTTCATCCTTCGTTGATGAATCTAGGGTCCCAGACACTGGAATCCGGCAAGAATACATTAAAGATTTATCTCTGAGGTCTGCCATAGCCTCTTCATGTTTACCAGGAGAGAAAGGTTTTTAGGGTTAAGTCGAGATGATGGGGACCGTGCTCCTCTACCTGCGGCTGCGACTGTGACTACCTTCTTAAAAGTCCTGCACACTTGAAAGGATCTTCGTCAGCTCTTGCATTTTTTTAGGTATGGTGGTGTTTTTACATTCTGATTGAAAAATGGAACTCGAAATCGAATTCACGAACTGGACTCTGGTGAATGTTCCGTGCTACGTTGAAGTGTTTTGCTCTTGTTCATATGAGCTGCATTTTTTATTTGACAATTTTTTCTTGCATAGACTCTTGTATTAATGGCCGTTGCCAAAGTGGATCTAATAGATTTTGTATTAAGAGGATCTCCTTTTACCTGCGTATGTTCTTTTATGAGTTTCATGTTAATAGCTTGATTCTGAAATGTGACAGTTGGGCGTTTGAAAGAAGTGGAAGGTGGGAGTCCGTGATCTTTCCTCTGTCTCATTGAGCTTCATGGAAGGCACAAAGCGAATGAGATCCTTTGGGGGCTGTTTCGATTTTGGTAATACGATCTCAGCTCTGTCTGTGTTTTTGATGTATTCAGCTTTCGAGCTTGATGAAGGCAATCTGGAGGCTTTCTTGACTTCTTTTTTCATGAAGTACAGGCATTTTTGTTATCTCATATATTATTTGTAGACATTTTTTAGTGGCCATTGAACTTCGGTGTATCTCATGCTTACATTGCCAGTAACTTTGTATACTAGAAAGAGCTTCTATTGAAGTGGGTATGATTAAGGGTATTCAGAGAAGTCCCCATATGTTTTTTTAAAGTTTTGTTCTTCACTACTTATGGAAGCGAATGAAAACCATTGGCTTCAAGAACTTGTAAATTGGAGAGCAAAATATATTTTTTTCCAACTTCAATAGTTACTTGTTGATTTGAATTCAAAAAGCACAGTTCTTGAATCAACGTTAGATATCACTCGTATAAAATTGAGGTGAAAATGTTTTGTTTAAATTTTGATTAAAGTAATTGTATAAGAAAACAAACTTCTAAAGTTGAATTTTGCTAAATTGTTTAGATAGCATAAATATTAAGGAACGCACATGGAGTAGATGTTTTATGTATTTTGCAAATTAGCATTAACATTTTGAGTTCTTCATTAGAATGAACAATTTTAATTTCAAATATACATCTCCAAAAGCATATTACATGTTTAAAAAATATTATAAAAGATTCACTATTGAATTAAATCCTATTTTATTTTCTTATTCCAAGTAAAAAAAAATGTTGTGCCTAGAAAATCCATTGATGAGATTTTTTTTTATCATCAAAGTTGAATCCTTTGATTTAATAAATAAACATAGGACAAATTGAAAGTGATTTTATTAAAAAATAAAATAAAATTCTAACCAAATTTGTTAGTCACTATATTTATAAACAATGGTATGAATAAAAATAAAAATAAACCCCTAGCCAAATTCCAATTGACCATGGCTATATATGAATTTAATTATTATGAAAATGGTACATTATAAGTTGATGTAAAAATACTTGGAATTGGTGCAAGAACTATTATACTATTTACAACTTAGTTTCTGATTATATTGATGTTTATAAAACAATAAATCATTAAGTAATCTTGTCTTATCAAAAAAAATCTTTTCTTGTTAATAAAATTAAAAATTTAAGTGGCTTTTGTTTAGTAGTTGGTATTACTAAATGGCACAACTATTGTAATAGCATATTGGTTGATAAAAGATTGGAACAAACATTGTACTAGCAAATATATATTTTTTATAATTGTCTTAAACTACTATTAAACTATTCCAACATCTCTTAGTTGTTTTGACCAATAATGTGATATTCAACACTTATTATGCTTTGTGTTTTATATAAATATCAATAATAACTTGTTTTTGTTAAACTAATATATAGAATTAATTTATAATTTAGTATTTATTAATAATGAGCTATTTTATGTCAAAGTTGAAAAAAAATTACAAGCACATGATATTTATAATATATAATTTATAGCTTATGATATTTACTTATACAATTGCAAAACAAAAATAATAAAAAAATATATATATATTATAAAAGAAGATATATTTTATTTTGCCCAAAAATTTTTTTTACATAAAAACTATAATAAAAATTAGAATAATACATGTGATTTTGTTACCAATTTAGGTTGGAAAATTTACCAAAAGAAATAATATGGCAATTGGAATTTAACAAAAATATGTTTATAATAAAAATAAAAATAAAGTATAGATTTTTAGAACTAGAATTTGTAATATTATAACAATATAACACAAGTATAATATTTAAATAGTTTTATGAAATAGTTTTTTTATAATTTATTTTATTTTGATATTAATTATATATTTATATTTATATATATATAAATAAATTAAATCACCATATTGATGCTAAATTACCATGCAAAAAGTCTCTATGATAATTGTAGAATTCTAATCCATCCTTTTAGACTATAGCCAAGATTCTTAAGATTACTTGACCAAACCAATATCAAAGCCATCCACATGATTCCACCATCTCACAATTGATCATGTACAATAGAACAACAAATATACAAATGTTTAATGCTTTGATATATATATATATATATATATATATATGTAATTGTTTTGATACTGGTCATTTCAAAGATTTCAAAATTTAATTAGAATCTGAAATTTTACAACTTACTAACATAAAATCAAAAATCTGATTGCACTAATTTGATATTGTTTTCTTTTTTTTTAATAAAATAATTAATTTGATATTTTAATATTAATATTTTGGAGTGTAATCATAGAAATTTATTTTGAGATATTTTATTGAATTTTTTGTTTGCTTAGCATCAACAAGTTGTATTTAAAACATATGGTGGATGATTTATTGTAAATAGTATATTGATAGAACTTTAGGCTAAAATAGATTAAAATAAAAATAATAATTTAAAGAGAAATTTCAAAGGAAAAAAAAATTAAAAAAATAAAAAAGATAAATGTGTGGATTAATTGCAGTTCTAGACTTTGTTGTTTGCCACTTTTAAACATGAGCTGAAATCTTTGTTAAAATTTACCTATTCCAAAAGTGATATCTTTTTTGTTGTTTATAGTAAAGGATGATAATCTGACTGTCAATAAGAAAATTCGCTATAAGAAAATTAACTAATCAATTATTATTTAGTTTCATTTGGTACAAACCTGAAATGAAAACTATGTAAGTTTGAGTTAAAACTTTTTATCAATATTTTTTGCTTACAATATAAGAAGATATAAATAATTTCAAATTACAAACTAAATTCTTGTGATCATTAAAAAATAAAGTTAATATCAGATTTCCAAAGATTATTACTTTACACGTTGTAAAAAAATATTTTGAATATTTTGAACAAAAAGTAAGATTAATAAATAATCAAGTGAAAAACACACAAGTTGGTTATTTATCAAATATATGTATATTTACACATCACAATAACCTGATTAAATGTTTTCATGAAAGGTTGCAGATCAACCGAATGTAATGTTTTGACTGTAATAGATTTTGAGAATACCAGAATGACCGCAATAGATTCAAATAAAAGTATTTGTATCAATGATTTACAATACACATTTAATCAAATGCTGCAATTAAAACATCAGGGCTGGAATATGAATATGAAATATGGATATGAAAATTGCATATCATATTCCTTGAGCATTTCAAACTTCATATTGTAATTGCAATTTTCATACCATATTCCTTGAGCATAAAATAACATACAATTTTCATGTCATAACTTGATAAATTCACAAATTATTTCTTATAATATCAAACTTGAATTATTTCAAACTTTAAATATAGAATAAGTCCAAACACAATCATTTGATGTTATAAAATTTCCTTTTTAAAAGAAATAATAATAATGGAGCCAGAAATCATTTTTCACATGAGAAATTTATCTTTACAAGCCAAAGAGAAACCTAAATATCAGATTGAACCTCATGCAAATAATACACACAGTCAGAAAACATTACTTGATAATAGTGTAATAGATACTAATGATCTTATTGTTCATTTGAAAAGACTGTCTTTTGAACCAGAAATTGTACGCATACATTCAGATTCACATGAAACAAATAAAAATCAAAAGCCCCAAAATATTCAAAATCATGAAAAAAAAGAAATTCAACTGCATGCTGAGCCAATTGAAAAAAAACCTCAATTGGTTACCAAAGATTCATTAACTCTCAACAATGTGGCTCTGATGAATTTGGGGCATTTTAAACAAGAAACTCTTGAAAGCAACAATTATTATAATGATACAATGTCACCTAGCATAAGTAGTCAAAGTGATTCAAGTACATCTTTTGGGGTTTTGCAATCCCAAACCAATTCAAAAATTCATCATTTAGAATACAAAGATATTAATTGGAAAAGTTTAGCATTTTTTAGAAAAAATGCTCAAATTAAGCAATTTATGGAAATTGATGATTTTACACCAAGATCACATGATTCTTGGACTTCAAGTGAAAATTCAAATTTTTCACTAATACCTTCTAAAGAGTTTCCAATCCATAAAACAAACCATTTTATGCCTTGGAAGAACTTAATTGAGAATGAGAAAGAAGGAATTAATGCATCTAGTAATATAGTTAGGTTACATAGATGTATTAATGTTTTAAAAACTCGTCAAGGAAAAAAACTTGATTGTAGGGTGAAATCCTATGGAAAAGTAATAAACAATGTAAAATGGCCTTCAAATGATTTTTTTACATGTTTGTTGTGTGAAGAACCGGGACACTTTTGTCACAAATGTAAGTTTTATAATAGTAAAACTTTTCATTGTAATACTTTAGCTTCAGACAAAATATTAGGAGTTATGAAAATTGTTGACTATAACATCAAAGGTTCTAATCAAACATTAGACAAAAATATTGGTTGATCTGATATATGTGAAAACATAATTGTTAAGTAAATAAAAATTATTGACAAAATCTTGAAATTCAAAAAACAAAATCAATCAAATACATCAAGTTATAAAAGCATGTTAAATTGATTTATAAAAAATCACTGATGTTGATTTTATTCACATTTATTTGAAATAAAAATAAACATTACAAAGTTTTGCTGATGAATTTACTAAAGAGTGTACATAAACATAATATAAAATAAACATTATTTTCTACCAATATTAAATATTGATATGTAACTTTATAACTGATAAAACATTGAAATATTTTGATATATTTAATAATTAAATGCTAATTTTTGCAAGATAAAGTATCAAGGTTGGATTGTGACTACATTACCAAAACAAAAGATCAACTATTAATCCTTCCAAGGTCTAAAAAGTTGGTCTTTAGCATTGTTGAAAGGACAAGTTTAAGATGATATCAATTCTCAAGAACAGTTCAAAACTAATAAATGTTGAAAACATCAAAAAATAAAACAAAAAACAATAAATGAACAAATAAAACGAGTATTTCACTCATAGTAAACATTGATGATTAGAAGATGTACCTGAAATTTTTCCAAAATAATAACATAGTTTTTTTTTATTTAAATGTATAAAAATGCATTTGATTGATAATGATTTTTAAGATTTTCAAGTAATTCCAGTTTTCAAATTGTAAGACACATTGATTTATTTCATATAAATTTATCTCAGATTACATTGACTAAGTTTTGTGCAATCTTTTCACTAAATATCTAATACAATTATATTCTGGTTGTACATTCTACAATGTAATGTATTTCACTTCATTTAATACATTACATTGTAGAATAATTATTTTGTTAATTTTTTTATCTGATTAATATAATTTATTGCTCAAAACAGGGTTTTCCATATTTATGCTGATATTTAGATAATGAAGACAATATAGATAATATGATATATTGTTATTTGTGCAAAGGCTTGGGGATCAAATTCAAAATTTTAAATTTAAATTAAAGAAAATTCAAATCTGCATGCAAAAACGAACTATTGGATGGATCTTGGCAATTAAATGAGTTATTTGAAACCTTCTGTTAGTGACTTGTAATTGTTTTTACAATGAATTAATTTATTTGATATTGAAGTTTCTAATATAATCTAGAAACTTTAATTAGTTTTATAGAACCTTACATCCTAGCAACATCATAAATGGCTACTAAGAGTAAAGTTTAAATTACTTTCATATAACTTAATTATTTTTACTGAGATAAATATGAGATTAATACTCATTATAGAATCTTGAATGGTTATTACAACATCCGATTGGTTTTTACTGAATTTATTCTTCTTTTTTCAGTAGTAATACAATTGTAACAGAACAGATGTATTTTACATAACATCTTTCGATACATTATTGAATGTGCAGATTAAAAAAATTCTATCATTCAATGCATGTTTCATTTAAATAAATATTAGAAGCACTTGGCTGAATTATTAACTGCGTTTTTTTAACACTTAATAACTACTTGATCAAGAATTCTAAACATCCAATAGAACAGAATATAACGTTCATATAATTTTATTACTGTTAAATCATTTGAAGAATTTAATACATGTTTGAATGATTTAAAACCTAGAGGTGATCATCGAGATCATTGTTCAAGTAGTAACATTCTAAAACGTGTGCAGTACGAAGGAATCAAACTGTTTCAATGTCTGATTCATGCAAGAAATTCAGCAGTGGAATGTACGAGTACAAGCAGTAATAAAATAAGTTACACCTGTAAAAAAAATGTGAAAGTGAACGATACAAATACACTGTCAGAAAGGATTAACACTGTGTAAAGAAACAAAGCAATGATTTCGCACCCAATTCAATACAAAGATAGAATTTAACAGAGTTACCAAAGAACTTTTAATCATCTCTAATCTTCAACACATCCTTGT
The DNA here is from genome assembly GCA_036785485.1 of Physcomitrellopsis africana. Classification (NCBI taxonomy): domain Eukaryota; kingdom Viridiplantae; phylum Streptophyta; class Bryopsida; order Funariales; family Funariaceae; genus Physcomitrellopsis; species Physcomitrellopsis africana. The sequence continues at coordinate 66,190 of JAWRVF010000951.1, read as the reverse complement.
GAGAACAAATAAAATAATGGGGATGTTTCATGTGAACTAAGCGTCCAAAGTCAACGCTACTGAAATTTATGTATACTAAAACATCTCATCACCTACTCTCAACCAGATAGAGGTCAACTCTCACATCTAATGTCTGCCAGCCTCACAAATATTCTCAGATCCGTAATTGTAATTTAGCTCAAAATAATTCTTGCATTACAGGCGCTTCGAGACAACCCATCAAACAAAAGCGTGAGGACATCAATGTGGTGCAAACACACAACATTCTCGCCAAGTTATTTGACGGTGTGAAAGCCAAAGATCCCCATACAAGGATTCAAGGGCATCCAGAAGACCTGTGATTAATCTTCGAATTGATGCAAACTCATGTCTGAGATTTCCATCTTCTAACATCTCGAGCTTTAGAAAAATCAACTCAGCAACTAGCCAACAAAGTGAACTGCTCATAAGTGATGGTCAAACTGATGATCCTCTCCATAAACGAGTTGTCTGCTTGCGTCCCGCCAGTTTCCTGTAAGAAACAAAAAAAACATCAGTGACCTTCACAAGAGTGTAGAAGCCAGAACAAGTAACATCGTCTCTGAATACCGTGCTCTCAACTATCATCATCTGGTTCGTGACATTACCTCTGTAATTCCTTGGTTCTCTCCCGGAATTCTGTGGGGACGTCCAAACCATCATATGAAGCTAGCACAGGTCGAATGTCAGCTGGTCTCTGCTTAGCGACAACTGCAATATCCACATTCAGGAATTGAGCTTAGATTAATCACATACTGAAAGTTGTTAATCTCAATAAAAGTAGCTAAGAAGCATGAAAAGAAACTCAAAAGCCGACATGCGAAAATTGGAAAGTCTTAAAAATCAGCCAATACTGGATCGAAAGATGCATACATTCAAGAAAAGGAAGCATGTCGAGAAGAGCTGTATCATCGGCTTCTAATTTCCATGGTTTTATAGGAAGAGCATTATCGGGTTGCAACGTCGTTTCCTTGGCATGCCCGCCAAGGTAAATCACACGGGATGGATCCCTGTTCAGCTTCTCCAGGTCCTGCATAAAATTTAATTTTGTTACACTAAAATGTGTAGGTCATCGTGGTCACAATGCTCGGCAAGTCTTTCACAATCTGCAAACTACCGACATTCAAGAAACATGGACCCATATTCACTTCATTCCCTCCTACATACAATCACCAGCGGTTGAAAAACACTTACTCGAAGATGTTTGCCATGGGTGTACTGTGTAGCATCCCGGGATAATCTGTACCTTATGTACCCCTTCTGATCCAATCTTTCCAGAACTGGTTCAACGTACTGTTTACAAAATCATGGTAAGTGAAAGTAACCAAAAACATATAACATCTCCAGAGAACATGTGCAAGCCCGATAAAACCACCGCCAGAACTTTTAAAATCAGATTAAATCTCCAAAGAATAAGCACAAGAACCTGCAAACTGACTGGAGAAAGAAGAGCCTGTCCCTTTCTCGTCACTACTTGTTCATATTAAAAAAACAAAAAACAAGACAAGATGTGAGGAAGTAAACTTACGAAGTTGAGTTGATCAGAGTAGACGACTATCTCATAGTGCTGAGCAAGCTTCTCCAAAAAAGCATCCACTCCAGGTCGTTTGAAAGTTCGCCAACCTCTATCTCTCTGTGGATTACATTGTGTGTCAACACCGCAACAACCTAGGGAAAGTACAAACTGTACAACGTCACACAGCTCTGACAACGAAGTTCATATACCTAACTCTTCATAGATAAACAATATCGTGTCGCAAGAGCAATCAAGCAAAACGAGGCACAAAGAAATCGAATACCTCGATCAACCCCATATTGAAAGAAGGGTTCTCTCAGCATTAAACATAAGAAGGCGAAAAGCTCACCTTCCAGTCAGAATAAAGCAAAGTTTCATTAAGATCCAAGACAAGTGTGAACGTGCCCTTCTCGTGTGGAAGTAAATCTGGCAACAACTTGCTAGAAGATGGAGCTGCAATTCCCTGCTCCAAAGTCAGCAATTCACTCAATAAAGATGAAGGTAAATTATATGGGAAAGTTCCAGACAAAGAATTAACAATAGAAACAGTCGACACCGGCGCTGCATCTACTCAAACCAACTTGAAATCTTCAAACTAAGTAACGGCATTGTGAGCTACCTGTTACTGGTAGTTTAGAACACAACACACTCCTCATTAAGACCAAAACTTCCGTCAGCCCACAGAGAAGATGCTAAAAATTTAAAATTTAAATTTAAAAAAATAAAGACCCTTGAAAGTAACTTGATGAGGAATGTTTAAGTACACTTACGCGAATTTGATCTTCAAGATTTTTTCGTGTTTCAATGTAGAAGTCCGCCACAGATGTAGCAGCTGCCTTTCCACAATGCCAAAAAGCCCACCAGCGTTCAGATGCTAGGATGAATATATCATCGAAAGCAAGCATCACTCAAAAAACACATTTAGTCATCCATATCTTTAGGAGAAACCATATCCGGGATGACTGGAACAAACCTCCAAGAGAAGATGTATAAACCGCAGTGCGTAACTTCTGTAATGCACACGCAATGCAAAAAGTATGAGAACTTTTCTAGCTTGTTGAACTACAACCATCCTATTTCCTCGTGTGGTAAGTCACTAGGATCATACTTTGAAAAATCATGAGCTTCCATCACCTCGTACTTGACAAGCGGATACAATAAAAATCAAAACGAAAAACGAAAAACGAAAAAACATAATCTTTTAGTTTGTTTTCAATTCCAGATTAAAAACCACGCCAAAATGACCGAGCATGGTAAACGAGGTCAGTCTAAAATGAAGCACTTTGAACTCAACTGACCATTCAAATTCACATCGAAGCCCCCATACGCAAAATGAGAATTGAATTGCATCACGTTCTAACATGAAACAATAAACGGTGGGTAAGACAAGAAAAAAACAAGTAAAGGACTTACTTCGAAAATGCTTGCCTCATCAGAAGCCCGAAAACCTTTGGCGGACTTCAAAGCAGACAATTTTTTCTCCACAGTATCAACGTCGTGCGCTGCATGGTTACAGAATCGAAAGCAAAAAATAGGTACGTTAAAACACTAGTACTGCGTGAAAGCAAACATACAAGATACAAACTACCTTTCTCGACTTTATAGCAAAGAGAAACGCTCCAAATGCCTCTCTGAATCCTTCTACTCCTTGAAACAGATTACGTAGAACTTAATCAGGTAAGACACTCCATGAAATTGGTGAAAATTCACGAAAGTATTAACAGAACCTAACGAATTAGTAGAAACATGCTTGCTATCATCAATTTAGATCACATTAACAGCTGCATCCTTGGCTGACAAAAACATATTCGTTGTAGACGTCAAAAGACCCAATCAGACAAAAGTATTCGAAATGATAAAACAGAGATATAACCCTAACCCTAACCCTACAATGTTACGAACTACATTCGACAGAGCTCGGTTCCTTTAATGCATAGGTATCTTCGTACCCCAGTTGACACCCAGCTCTAAATTGGATCACTAATTCATCCCCACACGAATGCGACTAACTCTAACTAGATCCCCTGATACTCTCTCCTCTACTGGTCACCTGTAAAACCTGTTAATTCCCAAAATTGCAAGTTGCAGAAGCGCAAAGAAGTTCCTCACAACACCTAGCTAGAGAATTCTCATCGAAATACACCTAGTCCATCACACCAACGAAATCCCAGAAGGAAAGAAAGAAAAAAGAAACACAACCTATTTATTTATTTATTTTACAAGAAAAAGAGAAGAAGAAAAACCACCAAAGAACTTCAAGAACAAAAGCCAAAACCAAACACGCTCTTCACAAAAATTGTAACAAGAACCTCACCATACGTCACATACGCAGCTCCGCCCGCGACAGCTGTAGAAGCCAGCAGCACACTCGACTTAATCACCCTCCACAGCAAGCTCCCGGGCCGCGCGGTCTCCTCGCCCCCATTCACAGTCCCGCCAGAGGACGACGCCTCCGCCACTGTGGCCTCTGCCACATTGTTCGGCGACGCCAGCGAGGAAGAGGAGGAGGAGAATCTGCGAGCGATTCTAGACAACGAAGGTGGCAACCTCCCCGCCACCTCCCCGCGCAGCGCCACTGCTCCGGCGGATCGCCGCACCATCGTGGCCGTGCTCATCGCATTCAGTGCCCTCCTATTCTATTGCTGGTAACACGGCACGGAACAATCCCTCCGCCCAACTCTCCCTCTAAAAAAAACAGAGCCACAATCCTGAAGCTACAGCAACAGCAACAACAGCAGCAGCGACAGCACCTTGCTCACAGGAAGATGAGGAAGACGATGTGGAGGCATTGATCACCTTCCGTCTGCTGGTCGCCGACCCATCGAGCTGACGTGGTGCCTCCACGTCAGTTCCGATGTTGAATATGGTCGCGATGAACTATCCTCGTTCATCGAAAACGCTCCGGAAAACTCTAAAAGTTACTTTTCCGAGTGGTGGAGACTGGGTTTGGTTCTGCTTTGATTCGTTTATAGTTGTGTGCAAAAAGAGCTAGATATTAATAATAATAATAATAATAATAATAAAGAAAAAAAAATTAGTGTGATATGGTAAAGAAAAAATGTTGGAATGAATAATCATGAGAACAAAATTTGAATATAATGATACAAAGTAAAGGGTTTTGAATGTATGTGCAAGACACAAGAATATTAGGAAATTAGAATGTGAGTACAATTTAGTAAAGAGGAAACATAGTTAAGGATGGCCTGAATCTCGTTTTGTTTACATTTTTACATGAAAAGTGGAAGGGATCTTTTTATAAAAATTTATTGTCAAGATTCTTTGTCTATGTCTTTAATGGAAGTTTTGAAGTGTTTGCAATATTAAAGTGTTAAAATTGTTATGAAAATTCAATGTAAGGAGCTCTTTCATGCACAATTTCTAAATGTGTATTTTTGTTGTCTTGATTTTTAAGATAAAAGTCTTTTTCAAGAAATTGTGCAGAGGAGAGTTTCTCACAGTAAAATACCTACTTACAAAGAATATATATATATATATATATAACAAAATAAAATAAAAACACTGATGTATTTTGTATTAGAATAATGAGTACAAAGTTACTGCAATTTTATGTTAATTCTTCTTAAGTTACATCCAATTATGTACATTAATTGATAAAATATCACTTTATAGGAACAACATTTATAAAGGTTACTCAACATTATATTCAATGATCTATTAATACACGTGCGTGGTATTTAAAGAACATGCTTATGTTTTATAGTAGATAATTTGAAGGTTCTAAAACAAATCCTTAAGCATCATTAAAGTTGAATATATATATACATAATGCTTGTGATGCACTAATTTTTTTTTTTGTTTTTTTTTTTGTTTTTTTTTGTGATAATAAGAATTGATTACTCTTTCTACAATTATATATTTAATATAATACTAAGCATCAAATAAAGATGATATTTTTTTTCTTTTGCTTAGGTAATGTTTTTATTGAAGATTCTTTATAGTAAAAATCTGATACAAATTTATTTTTTCAGAAAAACAAAATACCTTACATAATTAACTTGAAAGGTAATAAAAATGAATGAAATTTTTTTATAATCCAATGATTTTGGTGGCTATTAATTAATACCAGCAAAACAATCTATACCAAATACAATCCAAAGTTTTAAAAATAAATTAAGTTTAGGAATAAATTTTTACAACATTTTTTAATCATTTTTAAATTTTGTGTAATAGTAATAATAAAACATTATCGATACTTAAAATAAAAATAAAAAGCAATAATTTTGTATCTGTAATTTTATAAGATTTTATTTTAAAAATATATCTATACAAAGATTTTGGCAATAATACATATAAAAAAATTATTCATTTGTAAAACATTTTCATACACAAATTGTGTCAGCAGTGTAAACATTTCATTTCATGTTTTTACAATAACAATAAAATAAGAAATTGAATACAACTGTTCTTTTTATACCATTTAATCATAAATAAAAGGTTAAAAAATCAGTTTTTATTTAGAAATAACAAAATATTCGTTTTGAAAGTAAATACAAATCTTATTCTCCTACCAAAAACGATTATTTTTGAAGTTATGTAACTGTAATAATTTTATTTAATTTTTAATTAGTTTTTTCTAATCACCATTTTATTGCATGAGAAAGTGTAAAATTTTACAAAGTAATTATCATTTACCAATTAGATTTATTTTTTTCTGAAAACTATAAGATCCATAGCAAAATATGTGGAATTTGTAATTTTTTTTGAAATTTGATATGAATAACAATAATAATAAATAAATAAATAAATATAATATATAACAAATTGTCATGATTTATAACATAATTAGCATGTATCAAGAAATTGCATAAGTGTTTTTACCAATTTTTTAGAATCACAATTATTTATTAATGTTTGAACACATTTAAAATGATAAGCAAAGCGGTCATCAAATTGTTTGTACAAAAATCTAAAACTACATAAATTGTAAATACACTTACAATAGTTTTTGGAATTGAATTCAACAATCATTATCCACAAAGTTTGATTAATTAGTTCTTTTTTACAATGCTTCATGATAGATTCTGTAAACTATATATATAATTGAAATCTTCTTGATATAATTTGCTCTAAATTTTTATTTTCCTTAATCTATAATTTTTCATTTTTATTTTTATTTTTTTCTTTCTTTCTTTCTGAGAACATGTATTTCGAAAATCCCATTAAGTGTGGGTTATGTGCAAATAGATATATTCGTAAAATAGCACAAAATTTTAATTTTACACAATTGTAAATTATTAAAAAAATCTTAAATTCTGTTGTTTTTTTTGTTGTTGTTGTTTTTCTTTTTTCTTTTTTCTTTTTAAATTTAAAACGAACCAGTATTTTTTTACTGAATGTAAAATTAGGCAAATGTTTAAATCTTCAATAAAAACTAATCACTGTGTATTAGTATGCAACAATAAGAAAAAGTTAATTTTCATGAAGTTAGGTTATTCAATAAATGCTTGTTCCACAAATCTTTACATTAATGTCATCAAAAATTATGATTCTTCTCAATAACTTTGTTAAATGATTTGTATTCAATAAACACAATTTTCTTTTTTCTTTTTTTTTTCTTTATCAATGAATTATATGATTTCAACTGAGATTTGAATTAATCAATGAGTTATTTTGGTAAAATTTTATCAATGATTTTTTGCAAATTCATTAACTTAATGTATGATAATTTAAGATCTGTTTATGTCATTCCATAACACAATACAATACAAGTATTTAAAAAGTAAAAAATGAGAAGGAGAAATAAGAAATTACACACATAGAAAATCCCATTTATTACATGAAAACACTGCGTGTGTGTATGTAAAAGATGTCATATATGAAAAATAAGACTCTTATTTCTAAGAAAATGAGGCTTTATAATCAGAAGTTGGATGTGATTGGCATAAGAATTCTTAAATTTACATATTGAGTTTTGAATAAAAAAACTTAACAATAATTTAAACTTTAATTTGATGGGTGATTAATACGAGTTAAATTTATCTGGAAAAATCCAAAATGACCACATATTCAATGTTATTTTTAATGCTTATAATATTTCAATATCAAAACCAGATGTCAAAGATCATCTTGAATTAGCTTCAATGTATGTAGGATGATTTTTGTAAAAAATATTTAAGTTTTTTTGACATGACAATATCAATTGGTAAAAACCATCAAAACTATAATAATAAAATAATAAAATAAATAGAAATAAAAAGAAACAAAAATAAATTGCCGAATGACAAAAAAGTTCATAAATTTTTTTTATTATATATATATATATATATATATATGTTTAATATATTAACACATAGGTCTTGAATAAAATTATTGTGCAACATTAATCAAAGTGTTTTTGTTGAATTTTTTTTAAAAAAAAATTATGATTAAGAAAATATTTATTTTCATCCAATAATAAGAGTAAATTTGAATCAAAATTTTTATAACATCAATATATATATACTTACACCAATCTCTTCTTTTATGTATGAAAAAAAACATCTTTTAGTAATAGAGATTAATTTTATCATTGAAGTAAATGAATCATATGCCTATATTGTGTTATTAGTATGTATTCTTGTTCATTTTAATATACAAATAGTTAATCAACTAAGCTCAACATTAAAAAATTATATTTATAACAAATCCAGACTTGCAATAAAACCTTTTGGTTTGAGAGGTCAGTTTTTATAATCTATTGTTTTAACATCATAGTGTGTATTTTTGCAAATGCAATATAATGTGGAATTTATTATTTTTATAGGATTATTAGTAATTTTTCTGTGCAATGAAAATATCCCTGTTTAAAATGATATTTTATGTGAAAAAACGTCAAACATGTTAAATTTTGAAACAATTGAGCACTTCTGTAGCTAAACATTTGATACAAAACATTGTGTTAAAGAAGTGCTTTTTTAAATTTTAAAAAATGAAAAATAAAAAATGTTACAACCTTTGTTTGTTTTTTTAACGAAAATAAATTGTATAAACAAGTATTGCTGATCAGGGTATCAATAAAGAAGGTCAATGGTCTGAGCATACTTCGAATTTTACCATTTTTTATTTTTAGGTAGAAAATTATCAAATTAAATACCTTTTCAAATTTTGTTTATGAAGGTTTGTATGATTATATTGTATATTTTATTGTAAAATATTACAATGATCAATTATATTACACATGTGCTACAAAATATGCTACTTTCAAATAATTGACTTTAACTATTTTTTAATGAAAGAAAGTAATGGTTAAAAAATCATGAGATGTATGCAATTATGAGCATGAAAACTTGAATACAGTGCAAAGAATATTGTGGTTGACACTCCACTCTTAAAAAATTAAAAAAGAAGAACTAAAAAAATACTCCAGAATTAAAGAGAAATAAGGTTTACATTTTAAAAAACAGAAAAGTAATCCATTTTCAAACAAGTGTTAGATTCTATTTTTAATTTTAATATTATCTATTTTATAATTTAAAATACAATTTTTGTTCAAATTCTTTTGAACCTTCAAGTTTACTAAAAAAAGAAAGAAAAAGAGATATATATACATACACACAGACAGACAGACAGATATACTTGAATTTAATTAGCATAGAAAAACCCAATTGAAGACACCTTTGAAAAGTCTCATGCCAAATCAATGTACATCAATCAAGCTGTTAAAAAGGCTCCACTCACTTCGCAGAAGAGGGATGAAAGTTCTTCAAGTTTCATCCAAGAGAGCGAAGCTTTTTAATAGAGTGCCTGGAATCATCCATCCAAACGGGAAGCCATGGCGGCAACCCGAAGGTGAAGGCTCTTCTAACTGGCTCTCGCATCGCGGTGGAGTCGCAGCGCCGAGAAATGCATTATACTTGCGCACGCTTGAAGGAATCCGAGCTTCCCATCTACCTGCGGAAAGCCTCGTGGATTTCCTACACAACGAACCCCGGAGCTCCAGGAATGGTGCGGAGATGAGCAAGAGGTGTTGGTTTTTCTCAAGGAGTGTGGGGTTTATGTGGTTTGTAAGGTTCACGAGGTCCATGAATCGCAAGGGCGCTTGAATTTTGGTGGCGGTTATGGGAGCTCCGGCTAGGTTACACGCTGTTGACGTGATTTTTAGTGATGGTTTCTTGAAGGGCAAGAGCCAAGGAGGAGCGTTGTCAAGGTATTGAGCGAGTGGTGAAATCTGGGAGAGATGGTGGCACTCGATGAAAGGCACCACACGTTTCTGCAGGCGCTCATGAGGCGAGGGCCCCTGCGTGAAGAAGAATCGAAGAGCATGTTCATGGAGCTGTTTGGCTGTTCGGACGGTTCGTTCACTTGCTGAATGTTTTTGGAAAGAATTGAAGCGAGTGCTTGTTGAGTGTGAGAGGACAAGGTTGAGAAAGATCACGCGGAATCCTGAGACGATAGTGGGGAGCAATTCCGGAGAAAGAAATTATGATCACATTGAAACTTGTAGAATGCTCGGGGTTTTTGGTGACAACTAATATTTGAAAGAGCAGTTAGAATTTTTGGTGTGATGTGTGGGCTAGGGTTCCCTGGTCTGTTCTTAGAAGAGATAAACACCTCGTCATTGAAAAAAGTTGGGAGAAAAATTACCCCGTAGGATCCTTGACTTTGATTTCTGGCATTTTAGCCATGAGCACTTGTGGCAGCACTTGTAACAACTAGTTCATGGTTTTCTCTGCCATGGCTAATTTTTCTGTGTTCGAAGTTGACGCCGGTTGTTGTCAACTTGCAGACCAGTTCTTCGATTTCCTGAATACGGTGAACAAGGAGTTGGACTATGTCCAGATGGAGGTGAGAGGGAGTGCAAATCAGTACGACGGAATTGTGTACTATGGTATTCTGAACAAATTGGCCAGTGAGGAAGCGAAACTTGGCACTCGGCTTGTACACGCACAGCTCGCCTTCTTTAAAGCCATCGTAAGTTCTCACTTACACATGAGCAAGAGGGATGGCTAAGCTGTACCGTCTATCTCTTTGTAAAGCTACTTCCAAATGTCTCATTGGCTCTGCTTTTGTCGTGATTATTCACATGTATTTTCAGTTCATTCTCAAGAGATACGGGCTAAATCTTAACCATGGGATGCAGTTGGAGACGATACTGAGCGATCCATCTGCAAGTGGTTCCATATCCAGCATGCAAGCTCTCAACCTCCGCCTTGACACTCAGGTATTCGGATTGGCCCTTTCTTCGTGCATAGCTGTTTCTTAGATGATCTTTTATTTTTTTATTGAAACTTTAAACCGTACCTTGAGAACCTCGGTTTAGGGTTGAAGCTCAAAAGGGATCTACTATTTATCTTGTTGGTTACAATTTGTTTCTCTTTACATTAAACCATGTTTATTGCGCGCATTTTGCAAAACAGAATGAAGAACAGACACAAGCTGAAGCAAGCACCAGTCAAGCAGCTCCTCTGAAGCTCACTTTAGCGGCTAAGGAAGAAACTCTTGCGCATTTGGTATCAGACAAGTGGTTGAGCCGGACAGAGGATGGGAGGGTTTGTTTGGGCATTAAGTCCTTCCTAGAGCTTCGAAGCCTGTTCAAGAATTTTGATGTGCCCTTTTGTGATGTGTGCAATGAGGCTGCTATTAAGGTTTTCGTCTATTTTACCTTCCTGGACCTTTGCCTTACCTTCTTGGTGGATAGCTTGTTTTATGGGTCTCTAAATGATGTAATCCTTGGCTTCGCTTGGTACTAAATTTGAAGTGGTTGTGTGTGCTTTATCTCCTTCAGGCGCAGTCTTGCCAAAATGAAGATTGTAATGTTCGCATGCACTCGTATTGTGCACCAAGAAAGTTCAGTCGGCGTCAGGTGTGTTGGCAATAATTTGATTTCTTTCACTTCATGTTTGATTGTGATAAAAGAAGTGTTGTGGATTAATTTTGTAATGATTTTAGTCTACCTTCTTTTGTATTCCGTGTTAAAGAGAAAACGTCTTTAAAAACTTTCTTCGAGCCCTTTATGAGACGTTTTCTACATTCTAAATGTGTTTTGATGAAACAAGGACAGTGTGTGTTCCTGAGGACTTTGAGATGTTGATATCCTCAGTTGGATAAAAGTTCTTCTCAACTCATCAGCGTTTTATTTCCAGGTTCCTAGGATTTGTCCTGGTTGTAGCACCGCTTGGAGAATGCCCTCAAGTGATGACGACGAGCCGAATAACTCCGAGCAGGGTATCCCTGGGGAGGAAGAGGATGGGGAGGATGAATTTGCAGTTCCTGCGCCTACATCTGAAATTTGTTCCAGACTGAGAAGATCCAGCCAGAAGCGTTCAAAAGCGAAATTGGAGAGTTCTGATGATGAAAACGATAACGGCCATGATGATGACGAATCTGGTGGGATCCCAACAGATCGGTCGCCACCCGAGACACAGGGGAGGAGGGTGATCCACTGTCGTCCGAAAATGAGGGCCAGGCGATAGATTTAACAAGGATTTGGATTCTTCCTTCCTTCCTTTCTTAAATTCTTTTTCTTCAAAAAAATAATTAATTTTTTCCCCAAGGGCGACCTGTCATCTAAGGGTATGTAGACTTTAATTCTTGCTGAAATTGTAGACACTTGAAACTGCATAACTCCAGTGGAAGTTATCGTTAGGCATGTACATCAAACAATTAGATGTGTTATCCAGGGTCACCCTTGAAGCTTACACAGTTGTAGCTTTTACAGTTTCGGTTATGGTTTCCATGTCTTTCGGTTGGTGTTTCAAGGATGTGAAAGGTTGATGAATGCTCATACAGTAGTTCCAAATGTGTGGCTGGGAGCTTTCTCATCTTCATGGCGGAGCCTCTTGCTCATAAAGAACAAGCCTATGTCGATTTGGGGGGTGGCAATGCAAGTCAGCAATCCATTTGAGTGACTCTGGTGTATGTCAAACCAGATAGGTTGCTTTGCACTCATTCAGGACCAGCACCAGTTTGATAAGTACAAAACTCGGCATGTTGGGTTAGTAGTGGCATGGTGAGTTCAATTCTTCAGGCTCACTTCTGGCTCCTGACAAGCTATATCAGCCATATGTATGTATATGTATGTATATATATACATATAGATTAAGAACAAATGTTTTTCAAGAAAGAAATGTACAATAAGCCCATGGAGTAGCTGTGCCTGCGTGACTTTGAAGCTACTATGAAAATAAAACCTGAATGCGGATCATCCAGGAAAACCAAGCTTTACCTTTAGGCCGAAGCTTTACTCAGCACTTCACTGCACTCAAATCTTTCATCAGAAAATCCAGATGCACATGCTTCTGGCCTAACCTTTACATCTCTCGTTCAAGAGTTTGCAGGGGGCATCCAATTCGGGTAACCATAGCCAGGAGGCGGCCCTGCAAAGCTGCCAGGAGTTCCAGGCCCCCAGCTGTAATCCATCCCCTGCTCATTGAACTTGGGCCGCTTGGGATGAGGGCCTGGAGGTCCTGGAGGAGGAAGGTGGCCCATGGAAGCCATTCCCATCGGAGGGCCGTAATCTGAATGGAAATGTGGTCGAAGTGGTCTATTTTGACCGAACTGTTCTTGGCTGCTCCCATTCATGGACCTGTGACCTCCCTGTCCATAGCCCTCAGGAGGTCTAATAGAACCATTAGGGTGCCTTAACTGATGACCATTCTCATACGGCATGCCAGAGTGGAAACTCCTCGGAGCCTCAAACCGAGAAGGAAAGCTGTTTCCCTCTTGCTGCGGAAGATAAGTTGGAGGAAAGCTTGGAGGAGGGTAAGGAGGTGGAGGAGGCAGTTGCTGGATCGGTTGCTGCTCCTGCTTGTGTGATTCCTTCGGGGTTGGAAAGGAGGGAGGGGGAGGAGGAGGAGGAGGAGGAGGAGGGGCGCCCTTGTCGCCCTCTCTTTCCTTCCTTCGCCCTGAATGATTCGAGGAGCCTCCGTCTAGCCGTCTCTCCCTGAGTGACTCCCCTTCGTGGGGCTGTCTCTCATTCTCGCCTTGCCCATGAGGAGCATGCATCTCCCACTCCCTGTATTTGGGCAGCTTTTGATCGTTCCCCTGGGTTTTACCGTCTTTAGATGGGTTCGTGCGCTGGTAGCCAGCGCGGTGGTGTGGGAACTCCTCCGGCAGCCGAAGCTCAGGGACGGGCCGCGCGAGTAGACCCAGAGGGTCTTGCCGAACACCTTTCAGTGGCTTACGCTGGGGTTCTTTTCGTGGGAGTAGCACCTGCAGGGTGCCACAGGGTTGCCGTGCAGGGTGAGCAACATCAGCATGTTGTGATTGAACCTGCATATACAAATAACATTCTTAGCAACCAATGCAAGTAAGAATATTGCTGAAACCAAGACTTCTATTGTAATTCAAATGCAATGTTCTAAAAATAAATACTGTCGACGGTGACAATCCGAAGGAAGAACTCGTGATAAATAACTAATCTGTTATACGAATGAAAACTTGCTAGAAATGGGAAGACTCAGGACGGAAACATCGAACGCATGGTTACCTGAGTTTCAGATACTGAGTTTGCAGCAGAGGGATTTCTTTCCGGTGATAATCTTCCCTGCTCCAGTTGCAAGAGCTGGGAATGGGCATCAGAGATATGCAAGTCAAAATCAGATCTTGCAAGGAAAGAGCGTAGACAACCTGGGGCACCACAGATATAGATACCTTCTAGGACGTCCATCTTCTGAATACGTGTAACCCTTTCTTCACACCTGCAAGCAAAACCAGGGCCAAATTCGCATTTAAGAGTGGTTATCATGTTTGTCAACACATCTTACAACACGCAAATTCGAAGTGAGATATCCAGACCCCAAAATACGCGGATTACCCAACGAACTAAAGTTACCACTGTGTGAACAACGTATTGACCAAATTACAATCATGTCCATCACGTTCTTGCAATACGTGTTAGCATTTACCCCGTTGTAATTAGAAGCAACAAGAACAACTAAAAAGCACCGAACTCACAGGAAGCAGGTTGGATCAAGTTTGGCGCACGCCAAGCAGAACGCATGCTCGCACGGTATCTGCAGCCATTCACAGCAAAATATGTTTCAGTTCGCATCATTCTAGTCCCATTTGAATGGATGTTCAAATGACGAAAAAAAAAATCGGCAAGAAAACAAGTAGTTAATAACACAAGCATCCACAAGTCCTAATTCTCAGAAAATAAGTCTCATATAGTCAAATGCCATCCACATAAAACGACAAGAGACAGCAGACGTAGAAAGTGCTTCAGAACCTGCTCCGTAAAGGCGTTGCTTAAGTTAACGTTAGAGAAAGAGAGATGGACTCGCAAAAATCCAGTTCTAGGATGAAGGAAAATAAAAGTCATTCGAAGCATGAAGTCATACCAGCCGGCCGTAAACAGCAATCGGGAAATTGCACCGCACACAAATGTGAACTTTGTCCCCAGGTTTGCGATGAGCTTTCATTCCCACGAAGTTCATTGCGCAAGGCTCCGAAAATACGGTTCCCAATCCTTTCAAATGCGGTAAGTCCGTGCCTACCAAGTGAGGCGGAACAGGTGGACCCTTGAGGATTGTACTTCCAGCTTGCTCCAGCTTCCCGCCTGGGATGGCTCCGGCTCCAGCCCCGGCCTTGCCAAGGCGTATAGTTAAATTCACCATTGCACTGTATCACTCACTGGCATCTCTCGCACTAAAACCTCGTTCCTACAACCTGCAGCGCAACTCCACTACCCAACCTTAAAACCCTCCTCCCTCCATACTTAGGGTTACTACTCCAAAACTCCACAAGAAGTCCCTGACGATCCCGGAAGCATCAACTCGGCATGTTTCCTGAAGCCACAAACAGTGGAATAGGTCTTCACGAAGGTAACCCTCATGAGCAGCGATGACACTCACATGATCAAACACCTAACCACGTCAATCTGCGCCCCAAACCCACAAAACCCTGCTCCTCTACATTAATCTCCCGATTAGGCTCCTCTCACAAACCTCTCAACCGCATTAATTGCAGGGCAGCTTTTTCATCACACCCAGTCCATCCCCTATCTACACGCTCCGCCACAATGCCGAACTCTAACCCGCTTAAGATATGCCAACAGCCACAGCTTCCATTTCCGCGAGGTATTACAACACCATAAAAGAGAAAATTCTCCGGAAACCAATAGCATCAAGTATTGCAGCTAATCACACAGCTAGGAACTCAGCAACTGAGCGCTTGTCACTCGCATTCCGGCTCCGACAACGATATGACGAGCTCAAATTTGCCGGACAACTCGTCTTACTTACAATATTCATAAAATCGGAAGCCAGGAACTGAGAAATGCAAGTCTATTGATGTGTGTCGTGGTCCGTTAGCCATCTCATCATGCCCTTCAGAAGATGCACGCACAATAACAGCGAAATTAGGTTGCGACATTGAACGTGTTCAATCAGAAGGGCAGTGCTTTAGGTGGTCCATGGAGGAAACCGGCCATAGCCGTCGTGAAGGCAGTGCTTCATTGCCTTCGTCGCCTCCGAGTTAGTAGTCGATACATACGCCAACTTATATATACTCTCAGGCGTACTTAATACGCACGTAGTATGTTAAAGATACGGAGACGACACGGTGGCGATACTGTGGTGCGCCGAGGTATTTCCACGGTATCAACTGCCGTGTTGCGAGATGAGTAGTAGGATATCGTGGATATCAATATGGCTTGACTTGGTGTTCTAGGATTGATGCTGGCTATTGTGTTTTTGTTTGTATTCTAAAAAATTAACATTGTTGAATTGGCAGCTTTTTATTTGAATGATTTTTTTTGGATTCTGGGAAACTTACGTAAAGTACTTTGTTCAATATTTTTATGAAATAAAGAACATTATTGTGTTAGAAATGAATAATGTAGAGTTAAATGAAGGACATAATTGGAGTTTCTAATTGGTCAATTTGTGTTATTGTGTTAACCAATTGAAGTATTAATTAGGACTTATAAAAGATGCCTTTCAAAGAGGAAGGTTTTAAGTAGAGTACACATGGAATTCTCAAGAAATGTCTGTTAAGCAAAAGATTAAGTGAAGTTGCATGATCTATTACAGTGCTTAATGGCACATTTTTTTGTTATTTTGTGTTCATGTATACACACACACACACACACACACACATATATATATATATATATATATATAAGTTATTTTACTTGAAAAAACATAAATGATATGATTATTTTTATTGTATTAGAAAAAGACACATTTCATTAAATAATCTCATTTTATTATTAATAACCAACTACAGTAAATATTGATTTATAAATTAAAAAATGCATATCTAATTTATTTATTTTTAAAATTTAAAATTTTGTATTGATTTTAAATTTTATTTTTTGGGTTTTAATTTTTTTAAATTAAATGATACTAAAAATGTATATTATTCTTTCCTGTACATCTCTTTATTTCTGGATTAAAATTATCCATGAAAGTAGAATTTTTTAAATGATTCATAACAAATCATATAAAGATTATAATAAAAAAAAATTAAAATTAAATTTAAATTTTTATAATTAAATATTATAAAAATTCATTTACATCAATGCAAGTATGTAGGACAAGAAAAATTCTACATTCTATGTTTAGTTATTGAATTTTTAATCATGTATCTTTCTTATTTTATGAATATAAACTTAACTTGGAATGTACACTTTAAGCATCTAAAATCTATGACCTTTCAAAGTTTGACTACCTTCAAATATTTGAGATTTATTCTTTTTTAATAATTACAATTTATTTCTGTTATTCTATTATTAATAAAATGCAGGATATTCTTATTTTGCATCATTATGGTTCAATTATGTGTATGTAATGCATAAATTCATTAAAACTTTGATATTCAGTTTATGATTGCTATAATATAATAGTTTTGAGAAATACGTAGTACATATTTTGTGTATAGATGGAATATGTAGTACACACAAAATCACATGTTAAATTACCTTTCAGCATCAATATTCTTTTTTCCAGAAAAATATTTAGTAAATTTTTTTCAATTATTCATTGTTTTTAGAATTTAAAATTATAAAACAATAAATACAAATTATTTTAAAAGATATAATCCATCATATATTTTTATCATGCATGCTATGTCTATAAATAAAATATGTCTTTAAATTAAAATTAGCAAATTATATTGGTGAATACACTAACTAAGTTTAAAACTCATAATTTTATTTCTATTTCAAATCATGAATGTGATTGTGCATATATATATATATATATATATATATATAATACTCTTTGAGTTTTTTTTATTTTTTATTTTTTTTGTAGTAATATTTCAAAAATGTATTAAATTTTAATAAAATATTTAGTATTATTATTAGTTTTAATAATAATAATAATATGTTAAATTTTACTTAACCCTAATGAGACCCTAATACGTTAGACATAAAGAAAGCTCTTAACTTTGTAGACAAAGATTAGAAAAATGAACTACACACAAAAGTATACATAAACAATTGGGTGGTTTATAAAATAGACAATGTAGTAACATATTGTCTAAAGATTTTGTTGACAAATTAAATACAATCAAAGATATGCCAATGGTATATGCCAAGAATGACAAGAGTAGTAAGTTAAATGACACCATAAGCAAAGAAGCAAAGAAAATTAAAAAGCCAAAGCTTCATAGACTATCAAACTCTCTTGTAAATAATTTTTGCCTTAATCATTATAACTAATAATAAGTCATTGATTTTATTGAAGTTGATATCTTTTTGCAATAAAAAGATTAAAATTTTAGAAATTATAGGTGCTTAAAGCAACCTACTTTATATAAATATTTATCAATATCAACTCTTTAACATTTGATAGACACATACATACACATATATATATCTATACTAAAAATATCAAATATGTAGAATTTTAAAACTTGTTTCAATAGATAATTCTTAATTAATAAATATTTAACAGATTTTTTTAATAGATTTTTTAAATAGATATTTGTTTATTTATAATTAATGTATGATCATTACTATTTATAAATTTATTTATTTTTTCAAAAATAAATACATGTTTATCAAATAATATAATATCTTTATTATATATTATATATTATATATTATAATATTTAAAAGATATTATATATAATATTTATATATTATATATAAATATTATATCTAACATCTTTTATATATGTATAAATGTTATATATGATTTGCATGATAATAGATTTGTAGATTATATTTGAATTTGAATTTTTTTTTCCTATTATTTCAATTATAAAAATATTCTAAATTAACTATACCATTTTGAACCATTAAATTTTTTATTGCCTCTAAACTTTAGTTGAATTTATATTTAAGATAGTACAATTGTATTTATTTCTACTTATTTATTTATTTATTTATTTAAGTCTCTCCAAATATCTATCTATGAAATGTTTAAGGATTCGTTTCAACCCTCAAACATTTCATTTAATTTTCGAAGATAAAATTCACCAAAAATTTACACCCACAATTAATCTCACAATTAATCTACATGAATGCAAACAAAACAAAAACATGAAAGTAGAATAGAACGTATTCATTTTTCTCTACAACCAAAAACCAATCACGGCAAAATCCTACACAATATTTTGTCCTTGAAAGTCAGTCATGCAAAAGCAACTACAACTATCAAAACCCTAAAAGTGAAGTATCAGCTACAACCCTAACCACTCCGTAGCAATCCAACCCAGTTAAAATCCCGCGACAATCACAACGACTTGGCGGGCGCGACTTGACCTCTGGTAGCGGCAGAGACCAGGCGGTCTTGCAGGAAATCCAGCACGATGTGGTTGTACTCTCGCGGATTCTCAAGCTGCGGCACATGCCCACAGTTCTTCATCACCACCACTTCCGACCTCTTCCCCAGATGCCTGCGCTAACACAACCTCCACAACATCACTGTTAGAACACGTCCCCCTGAATCAGACCCAGTGGCGTCGATGTGGAGGTGTGCACTGTAACCGTCACTGCCGTCCTGGAATTAGCGGCTGAACTATGCAGCTTTACTATGCAATGGTTGTGAGGAGGAGGTCAATGTTGGAGAAGAACGTGTAAAGCCTGACATGTTTTGCAGAGAAATCTCGCTGTTGCGGCGATGACATTGTCGTGTCTGTAGATCTGACAGGTCGAGAAATCGGGACCGGGAAGAGAGGGAATCTTGAGAAACTGGATCGATTCCTGTCATGGTCGTCTTGTCTATGAAAAGAATTATTAACTAAACTGTGGAATCTTTCAACCATGACGACGTTTGCGATGTATGCGCAAACGCGTTATCACAGACCGATTGTGGTGATTTTGTGCTTCTGTGATTGTGGGTAGATTTGTGATGGGAGAACTTACTTCTGGAGTTTGTAAGCCAATTCCTTGTTGAAGATTTGGTCGTGCTCGCCCCATAGAATCAGCACCTTTGGCTGTGTCAGCTTCGGAAGAGGAAACGCTTTCTCCGTGCCAATGACAAGGGCATCCAAGAGTTGTTTTCTCTCGACGCGTTGCTCCTCGTGCAAAACCTTCGATCACAGGGCAATGACCAACACACTCAAGCGTTCAGCTCCGATGCAGCACATGGGCTCAATATGGCAGAACCCTAAAACATGGAAAATGAAACTTCATTCAAAGTCATGAAACTCACCTTGAGAATGTCTCTGTAAACAAAGTCAGGCAGCCACGGAGGTTTAACGGTCGCAGCTGCGATCGCCGCCTTTACCTCCACCACATCTGATGGAACCAAGATCTGTGAGATATGAGAAAATCCGTGCTTCTTCAGCAACGGTTCGTCGTTATCGGGTGTCATACAAATCCCCGAACTCGAAAGCACCAACTTGTTCACAAATTCGGGATACTTCTCCGCCATCCGGAAGGCGACCATACCGCCGTAGCTGGTTCCCACTACATGCACCTCGTTCTGCACTCCTAACATCTGCAACATCTTCCCGATGCACTCTGCTTGAAACGTCTCCGACCTCTGCTTACTCTCTGTAACCGACTTCCCGAGAAACAAGAGATCGGGGACGTAGACATTGTAATCCCTCGCGAAAACTGCAACCTGATTCTCCCAGCAGAGCGTGGCTTCCGGCGCAAATCCTTGAAGGAGCAGGAGAGAAGGCTTTGTGGTCGGAACGGACCACACTCCTGCTTCGGCGATTGGCGGCGTAGGAGTCCAGCAATGCATTCTGGTTTCGTTGTCGATGTCTATCATCTCAGATTTTAGACCACATGCTTTGTAATATCTGCGAAGCCGACTCAGCTTGAACTCTACTACACTGAAATCCAAACACCCTCCCATTTCGGCACAAACGCGAGATTCCGAAGCTGTGGACCCTTCCGTGATCTGATGATAACTCCAGGAGGGCGCACAATGTTTAGGGAGAAGAAAACAATCCTTCAAGCTCCAGCAATTCTCTCAAGTCATTGTGCTTACGAGTTTCCAAGGATTTTCTCAGGAAAAAAACACTACACGAAGACTTGTAGTGACTTCAAAAGAGAAACTGAAGAAACCAACATATGCTCTCGTTCTCATTCAACAATTTCGGTCTAAGCTTCACAGCGCACCGACAAACGAATGGGAAGAAAAGAAGATGACAAATTTAAGCAGCGAAGAATGAGAAAAATAAAATGAAAATTCTGTAAACTACAAATGAAGAGAAAAAAGAATTAAGAAAAACAAAAGGGGAAGGGGAGAACGAGGCGGAGCTCAGAGGTCACACAAGAGGACTAAGCCAAAACTGAAGCTGTGGGACCTCAAGCTCTTCAAGCAACGCGCACATCACTTCCAGATTCTGAGGTCACCCCAAAAACGAGTCGCGTGAATCGTGACACAGTCACGTCAAAAGACGTCCCGGTAGTCCCCGCTTGTCCACCTCAGCGGACCATTCTCCCGGCGAACTCCCGCAGCTCCCACATCAAGCTCGACGCCAGGACATCGGCAACAAACTCGCGACAGAATCTCACAAGGCTCGCACCCTCGTCGACCTCTTCACACCCGTTTCATGAACAAACTTCGAGCCGCAAGCGAGTCGACAGAGACGAAGACGAGGCTGTGGGCAGCGACGGCGAATCGCTCCAGAGTTGATCCCACGCTCGTCTCATGCAGAATCACGTGACAAATTTGAAGAGAGTATCATGTTGAGACAAGGGAGACGAGGCTAACAGTCGCGGACGGAGGCATCCGCGGGCGCGAAGAGGACAATTGACACCGCGGTGCTCGTGCTCATGAAGGTCCCCCGCTGATGCTTCCACGCCTGGTCTTCCTCGAAGTTTGAATGGCCTCGGGGATGGATCCCGACGACGAATTGAATGCTTCGTTCTGCATTGTTCCTCACAATCCCTGTCGGTGGATTTCGTTCCCTCTTCGATTGTGTGGGAAACGCCACAATGGGTTTGGACTAGAATTCCGTCTTTGGGGTGTTGTTTGTAGAATGTAATTCATTCATATATATATATATATATATATATATATTGGTATGTTTCAATTCAGCAGGGCGAATTTTTCCTTCAATGTTCCTCATTTTTTAAAATTAGTTGTGTATGAAAGTCAATTGTTACTTCAAACTCATAACTTCTTACACAAAATTTGAAATGATTGGCTACAATCACAAAGTCAATCATGCCATTATAAACTCTTTAAAAATATGTTATTTGATAGGAAAGGGAAACTTTAATCCATCCACATACATTTTTTCCACAATTAAATTTAAAAAGATTATGAAGAGAGGAATTAGATTCATTCACCTTTTACTTTTATTCATTTTTTTGAAAGAGACATGCAAATTACAAGCTTCATGATTTGTGCCTTTACTCACTTGGGTATTTAAATCTCAACTTTACCAATTATTGATGAATGTGTCTTATTTGATGTGTTTGTGCCACCACTAAAGCCCAAAAAGTATCTTCTCCTGTGCCACATGCCACAAACAGTGGAGGAGTGAAGACACACATTCAAACACAATGAAACATTCTCTAATATATTAAAATTAGAAATATGTTCATTACTTAAATTTTTAAATCAGAGAGAGTATGGCAAGCTTTGTTTTCTTATGGGACCATCAGACAACAAAAGTCCATCAATTATAAACACCCAACCAGTATTTTTGGTTCCATCTACACACATGCACAATGAATCTATTAATTTTTTAAAATTTCCCACTTACACAAACAGATAAATAACATGACGAGCATGTATGTGAAATGAGTAGAACAAAGTTAAAACAACATCATTTATTTCTCTCTCTTCCTCCCTCTCTATATATATTTCATAACAAAGAGTATGCTTTCAACAAACTCCAGTCAAACAAATTATTTTATTTTATTCCACTCAAATTTTCTACAATTAATTTAGACTAGATTGGAAAAATAATTATTTATGACACTACAAACATGACTAGTTGCATGACAATATGGCAGCACTTGTTTTCCTCATCCAAATTCTTGCTATCATATCATTTAACAAAGAAAAAAGAAAAAATATACAAATTGAACAAGTTGCCTTGGGGAGGGGGTTGAACTGTGATGGTGGACCCACTCCTTACCAAATAGCCAACTCTCCTTTACAATAGTACTGCTCTCCATAGTGAAGAACACTGTGGAGATTTGTCTATGGTCACACAAGCACAGTTGCTTCCAAGTACATACATGAGAGCAACAAAGACATGATCCAAGTGGCAAGTTTCATCCAATTCAATACTAAATAATATGTGTGTCTAGATATATATATATATATATATATAACCTACCTACCCACCTACCATGTAACTCATTATTCTTTGTATTTCATTACACTTGGTGAAAAGATCAAAATTGAAGTCAAACTTGTGCTCCAGGGTGATGTGCTCTTTTGTTGACTTGAATCCAAGTCAAACAGTGTTGACTGTTAAGGGTTTGTTTTTTTTTTCTGTTTTATGTTTCATATCTTGTCTCCCTTTCTCTGTAGAAATACTTGTTTCTCTACTAGAAGTTTCAAGTACATGTACTTGTTGCTCACAAGTTTTGAATGTTGACCTCTATTTTAAGTCCTTTGTCATTGCTGTTGCTTTAAGATATGTTCTTGCCACTGACACATATTCTATTATGTAAAAAGTAGTAAAGGAAATGCCTGAACAATGGGTTATTGCTAAATTCTGTTTGATTTAGAGCTTGTGTTGTTCAGCTTTTGTTGTGGATTGTGTAAGTTATGAACCTAGATTGAGTGCTTCATAGAATATAAGTATGGAAGTATAGCTTATATAGCATATATTAATAGCCTGCCTACATATAATACCACCATAAATAAATAAGAAAAATTGATAGATAGAATCATTCAACAACTTGGTATTGGATAAGATTGTTTTAATAGATGAATGGTGATGGCGATGGATGCAACATAGATGATGACTGTTTTTTCTTACAAGTGTGAAAGCTTCTTGTTGTTTTAAGAATTTTGATAATACTAGGGCTAAATAAAATTTTCTGCAATAGAATTTGAAGTTTTAGTTTTTAATTTTAAAAATTAGAATACATTATGCATTAATTTTATTTTTGAAGGTTTTAACATGTGAAAATTGTTTTATATTTTTGTATTCTTTGGTTCAAATTTCTCATGAGTGAAAATCAAACTGTTCAAAGACCAAAATCTCTTATAAATCCATCTTTAAATAGGACTCTATATATATATATATATATAGTTGAAAAGAATTTTCTATTTATTTTCATTTCATTTCAATGAATATGCTGTCCTGTGTATGAAATAATTACAAGTTGGTCAATGGTCACTAAAATGAGTAAATTTCTGAAATGTAGTGTGTGAAAGGTGCAATGTACATCATATGGAGTAAAAAATAGAGAAAGCTTGAGTGTGAGTGAAGGCCATGGGTAAGGAAAGGGACTCAGCCTGGGCCAGCACAAGTAACTGTAACATCCAATGCCTGTGTGGGATCCTCCATGGCAAAAGCAAAGCAAAGCAAAGAACAAAAATCAGGCATGAACAGAGTGGGAGCCAACCCACTTATTCCAGCACACCCAGCCAAACTCATGTCTATTTCCTCTCCCCTTGCCCTTCAACCTGCCAGCTCACTTTGTCATGCAGGGTACCCTTGGATTTCTATACACTACAATGTTTTATGGTCTCTCCTGTGGTCGTCAAAATACAACTTCACATATTTGGAGCTTATTGTTCACGTTGACCAGTCATACCCAGTTTGAAGTTGCGAAGAGGAGGTTTATTTTGAATTGTATAAATATGTAAAATGGTTTAGTAATAGACTTGACCTGTTGAAGGGAGAATGCCGTCATGGCTTAGTGGTAGAGCGTCCCATTCGTAAGGGAAAAGTCGTGAGTTCGGTCCTAACTGACGGCAGACATTATGTCGTTGCTTTTGTCAATATCTTGTTGAACCGATCGTTTAACACAACGATCACGGCGGTCCAATCGACCAAATGTCTTCGGTGGCGGTATGGAGGAGGACGAAGTAGAAGAGTAGGATACCGCCCTGAGATTCCAGTTGCGTTGGCTTGTAACTTGACGAAAAAGGGGCAGTCTTCCACGAATCCAGCACGCCATCATTATTTACCTGAACCTTCCGCCCCTGTGGCGTTTTTATTAAGATGCGCAGGCGCCCTCACCCCCATCAAATTCTGGGAATAATTGCACGCTCTGGTGGAGAGGAGAAGTCCACGTTCATGCCTGACTGATGTATGTACGTTTTAAAGAGTATACCCCACTCACCCACTCATACACAACAATCTGGGCAGCGTAACTTCATTTGCCCTCTACATCACCAAGAGAGAGCCATTGATAGCACACTCGTAGCCGGCAGATGGACGCGAACGGCCGCGAACAATCGCTGATGGCCGTGGGCGGTCAGCGACGCACGGGAGCGAGATGTGTGGATGCTTCCACAAAGGCTATGTCTCATGGAAGAGAATGCAAGCGACATAGAGTTTTGCTACATTCGGCGCTTTTTGCTTACTCTTCATATCCTTCCCCCTTTTCGTCGGGTTGCATTCATTTTGGTCCACATCTTAGCATTCGACTGTCGGACTTGTACCAATTCCGTCTATGTCGAAGGCAACTAGTCGTTAGAGTCGCGCAGGAGGTCGATTAACTGGCATGGGCGATAACGCAGAGGGTTTTTTGGCATGAGATATAACGTTTTTACATTTATTTTTGCATGATGGTGGGAGTGTTTGGTGCATGATGTAAGAATGGAGAGGTTCCGCATATTGATGGATTTGGAGGCTTGGAAATGTTGTGCAATCCGAATACTGGTTTGTAGAAACTTCGAGAGTTTCATGTGTACGTCGATGAAGTACATGGAAGCTGAGAGAGATCGTCATTAAGAATTGGAAGAAGAAGAGTGTGAGAAAGAATTGATGGAGCAGAATGGCGTGGAGGGCAATATGGTGAAGCGAACAGGAGCGAAGGAGACATTGATACTCTTTGTAGTGTGCATGTGGTGCGTAAACTGGAAACAGAAAGATGACAGCGGTTTGGCACATATTGCGTGATTGTGAATGAGCATGGATAAACATGATGCGAGTAGTGTCACAGATGCTGTGGAAAATGCTATCGATGGCGAGGTTCATAATGTGATGAAAACTGTCAGCGACATCATTAATGTCGATAATGAAGGAGGTTTTAAGTCAAGCTTGGCTGCATTGTTGAGACGGATTCCAAAGAAAGCATGGTTTCTCATGGGTTTGGGCATGGCCAGCATAATCATCACCAATGGGAATATTGGAAATGTCAAGGGTCTTGGTAGTATTAAGAACCGTGGAAATATCGGCTCCAGGATAACTTACCTTATTGCAAAAGGTAGAAAAAGACTGCGAAAAAATCGTCATCCTTCAATATGTCACTACGTCCAATTGAAACCTGATACCTATCATTTTGAAGATGCTCTTTATAAACGAAAGTTTTGTGCTCAGGATTCGTAAGTAATTCCCCGATTTTATTACTCCCAACACCTGCATGACCTCGGGGATTTTTTACCATTGCTACATGTTCAGAAATGCATATTATAAGCTGCCCTTTGTAGTTTCCTGCGATGCATCTTGAAAATTCTCGATTCTTCAGATTTGATTCTCGATTAAGGGTGGGAGGGGGATGCAAGATAGATTAGGCGAATGCTTTACGCTAGTAACGTTGATCGAATGAAACTTTTAATCAAGTGTACTTTAAAATTTGCTTGAGGGCATTCAGATTCGATGTGGAAACGAAGATTACAGGTTTTGGTAGTCCAGATTGGGAAAAATCGCATGAACCAGCTATCAAAACGGCACCTGTCTTGGTAAAATTGAAGAAGGCTGGAGCAACCTGCATTGGCAAGACAATCATGGACGAAATGGGTTTCTGGTATCGATGCTAATCATCATACTTTGGTGAGGTGTGGCATGTATTGCTTGATTAGTTCTAAAGCTGATTGAACTAAATCAAAGTCCAATTTTACCCTTGCTGACGCAACATGTCCTCACTCGAGTTTAGACAACAAAAGTAGTTACGCATGGATTCTCTTCTACTGTAATTTCCATGACTGGTGGTATTTAAACTTCTCAAAGCGGTGGGAGAAGGCACTGGAGCTTAGCTTCACGAAGCATCACATATTATGAACTTTGGTCTCAGAAAGCAACTTTGAATGCAGCACAACATATCATGGCTGACTTTTGTTGCTTTCAGAAATGCTGTAGGAATACCAGAGGTAGGAGTTTCCATGACATGATCCTTCATATAAGAATTCTCATGTTTGTTTCTGTATTTTCTGAGTCTTATACGTCGGTGGACGCATCACATTTCGCATGTACGACTGTTCTCGTCACTGATTACTTTGCAAATTACAGGTCATATGTTTTGAACTAAATGGTTTCGGGTTTTTCATTTGATGTTTAGGCTTTATGATCTGCATTCGTAAAGGTTTCTTTACTTATATAAGAATGGGTGCCCAGTCTTTTAGGGACAAACAGATGGTTAGGAACACCGAAGAATCCTTTTTCCACTTATCGAATTTGTGGAGGCTCTTCCAGTGGTGCAGCTGTTTCAGTGGGTAGCAAGGTTGTTGATTTTGCTATTGGTAAGGATTCCTTTTATCTTAATGGCTAATACACTCACTACTTCCTGTTGGCTAATTATTAGCTCGAGTTTAGTGAGATTTGCCCTGGAAGAGCATGGTCAAATGTTCGTATCATTTCTACATACTGTGTATTACCATTATGCTAATCATCTGAAGTATCATCTGGTAGGTTGTAGCAGATGTGCTTAACACTTTACAGTTAAAAATTGGTGCCTCAGGAATCGACACAGTGGGTGATGTAAGAGTACCCGCTGCATGTTGTGGAGTTTTGGGATTCCGTTCTTCACACGGAGCCATTTCGTTGGAGGGTACGATTCCAGTGGCCTCCAGTTGCGATGCCGTAGGTGAGCTACTGTGAAAATTTTCTTCACTTCGAAGCACCCTTCTCGGGATTGAATTGTTGTAGATATTTTGCAGTCTTACACTTAAGTTTGCTGCAATTAAGGCACAAGGAGAAAACATAAGCTTGTTTAGGACTACTTTGCGAGAGTCACTTAACATTACTGAAGATACAATTGAAGTCATCCTTTCTAAACTGGAGGAAAACTATGTGCTAGATAAGCTGACTCGGGCACATTTGGCACGGGTTACAATAGCAGTGAGTCTCTACCTATAGTCGTGTGAACTTCGTAGTGCTTTTGAGCTACTCTTGTTCAAGAAAGTTGTTAAATGTTGCAGGTTGGTTCGCGACAAATGCCGGTTTGCTACGCCTAGTTGGCCGACAATTGTGTCCTCATGTAGTGATGGATGGCAAGGGGCCTAAGCGATTTTACATGGCACATGATGTGTTCAAACTGTCAGCCGTATCTCGCTCACGAACTGCAGATGTGTTGGCCAGATCAGTCCAACGAACTGTTGGACGCAAGTCACCAGACAATGCTTGAATTGCGGTTTTTAACGTTGAGAACCGTGAATTATTGACATGAGATAGGATTGTAAAATTTGCCCATCATCATCATCCACAGAGTGGTCCAATGAATATACTGTGAAGACTGAGAGTTGAGCGGGTCATACTTATCTACTTATGTCGTGATTACAGGTCATACATTATGTAACCTTAACTTTATTGAGTACCTAGAGAACCACGCTCCTGCAATTCAATCTTTTAAGAAAGAACTAGAGCGCATGCGTCTCGATTCTTCCCAATACACAGCTCTTGATGTGCTTCGAGAAAGTATGCTTTTGTTCCAGAGGTGGGTTGAACATATCACCATGCGATGGAAAATGGTAACTTGCTTGTCTAGATTAGAGTTTGTTTCTACAACGTCCAAACACCTAAATTGTAGATACTATTCTATTGAAAGCCTTATGTGAGCATATGGATGGCTACCACTTTAGCTGCTAGGATTGGGGAAACATCATAGAAAAGTCTCTAAAGTGGAGAGTAAATATTGTAGAATCGATTTGTCGGATCAAAAGAAGGAAGTTGATAATGAATCAGTTCTTCAAATTTGTGTTTTTTTCAACGCGTCCTCATGATCACGACTGTAAATCAGGTACGTAATATTTCTGATCAATGTACAGGCACGAGTTCAGAGGCAATCATGGAGAATGGATTGCAAAGGTGAAGCCATATCTAACGAGAACAGTTGAAACACGAGTTCACAAAGCCGTGCTGTTGCCCGATTCTGAAGCACTTAGGATCATTGCAATACAGGTGCGGGAGGAGATAAGTTCCTTAATGAACAAGCTTCTCAAGGCATGATGGTCATCACCCCTCTCCCCCTCACTTTTTTATTTTTCTTTTCTTTTCATTTCTTTTTCCCTTTTGATATCAGTTCGCTCTATAAATACTTCAGAAACTATTGATTTTCTTGTTGTAATGTCTACAAATGAATCTGCGATTTGGTTACCAGGTTGCAGAGAGAAAGAAAATCACTTAATATGAACCTCGGCTGATTATACACTAAGATTGATCTCTCTTTCGACACATTGCAGAATGATGCAATACTGGTGGTTCCTGCATTACCTTCTTTACCACCAAAATCGGCTGCACTATCTGATGAATTAGAAACTTTTGAGTATAAAACACATGCTCTTATGAGCCTTTCTACTTTGTCGAGGTGCTGTCAGGTAATGACATCATCAATTGTGTTCAAAGCTGAAAACTCCAGTTTGATTGATTTAGTACAAGTGAGACCTATGTATCTTGCTGTTAATTTGGAAAAGTTTAACGAGTTGTCTACAATGCTAACAGTTGATCTAGTCAATATTCATGCTGCACGTGCTTCGTCTCATATTGAAAATTTTGGTCTGCATCCGCAGGTGGTAATCCCGGTGGGAAAGAATGAGTTGCCTATGTCAGTCTCACTGTTGGCGAGAAATGGGGCAGACCTGCTTTTATTGGAAACAGTTATGCTGCTCCACACAACAATTCAACAGGAAGTTCTGGTGATTACCAATCCTAATCTACCAATTACAGCATTTCTGGAAATCAGATGAAACTTCTCCAGAGCAGTAGCAGGCAAGATGTCCCCATACTTCCTTCGCCATCTGCTTCTTTGAAGTCTTTGTTTTCAGTGAAAATATCCTTCCACTGTTGACGTCCAGCCGACATTAGTTTTATATTCGTTTTACGTACAGAATGTGATTATCACATCATCACATGCTACTTGCTTACAGTCAATGTAAGACTGTAAAATTTATGCTTCACGTGCTGGTTCATTCATACTATCTTTGAAATCAGGCATGCTTTCTATCTGATGGCTTAGTTACAACATGTTAGGAAGTTATTGTTGCCGTCTTTCTATTCGACAAAACAATCTAACAAGAAACAATCGACTGTACAAAGAAAAAGCCAATATGGAATTTCTGCACAAATACGGAGCACACCAGTGTCACCAAATGTGTATGTGTGAACTGCTTATGTTTCACTTTCCAATAATTAATTATTCCACAGTGATTTTTAAGAGCAAGCAAGAGTACTATATAGTCATGCAAGTAATAGTATTTGATGAGCAGCAAAGATCTATTTGTCTATCTAAATGTTTGAATTTCCTACTCTAATCCAAGATAATCTTTTGAACGCAGAAAAAAGAACCATCTTGGAAGGTTTGCCATACTCGATCCTTTCTAGGAAGTCCTTGAAACACTGCCAACTGGGTCAAGAGTCTTTTATGTCGAGGTCCTTAGGCTCCTTCCCGTGTACAATTTAAGTACCTCTACTTTACGTTCACAACATGGAGTTTCAAGATTGCATTGCAAGGCCTTGTTGGAAATGAGGCAACATCGACTCATCGTTGCCTGGACCCCCGAAACTGAAAATTGCCAGATTCAGCTTGAAGGATGGCGAACAGCTCTTTGCAGAGCAGTTGAGTTATGGTGGTAAAGCTGGTTTGGTCTACAGAATTGGTGTGCGAAGCATATAGCACATAGGTGTACTGGCTTTGGTCACAAACAGGTGCACAGTTGATCGATTTCACGCTGTGACTAGGTTCCAAATGAGTAGACACCTCGCAAATCCAGTGTGAATTCTGCAGGGTAAAATTTGTAGTAAAATATGAGTCCGTCAATTCATTGCACCGACTTTCAGTTCCTCTAAAAAAGAGCGACTCGTCTGAAATTAGTGTTCGAACAAAATTGTATATGACCTCCCAGCATTCGGAACCGAACCTCATGCGAAGATTTTGGATTGATTACTAGACAGCACCAGTTTTTCCGTCACATTCATCCGCAAACATTGATCAACTTTTCGAACTAACCCAACTGATTTATTTTAGTCATACAAATGAATAGATAGCGAGCCTTTAATTAACTTTTTGGAATACTCCTAGACAGCATACTCAAAGATGCCGACACCTGGGTTTCTTAACTGGGACCTCAACCATTTAGGGGCCATGAGAATCCAAGGGTAAAATTAATCCAGAAGCATGAGTTTGGGGTAGTACTGCCAAAACAATTTTGCACTTTGTTTTTGACAAGATAATAGCTTCGTGTTTTAAAGTGCATCCTAGATAAGGTAGAATTGAAGATGAAAAAATGTAAAGAAAAAAAATACAGCACTATTTATTAAAAAAAACATTAAGAAAAGGAAAAAGATAACAAGAAAATTTAAATTAGAATTAAACATAGTTGTCAAATGTTGATTGTAATTTTTTTTCCAAAATGTCAAAAAGAATTCTTGTTAGAAATAAGTAATTGTATTGTTTTAAATATAAATAATTAAATATAAATAAACCAATGATATTATAATAAAAATGATTAAGAAATCTATGATAATATCTATAAGAATTGTTCTTAAATTTTGGTTTAATGGTTTATTTTGTAATATTACAAGAATTGAAACATTCAATACCACTAATAATTTCACTAATTCAATTAAATGCTACTAATATATTTATTGATAAAATCATAAAAAGATCCTTATTATCCTTCTCAATATTTATAAGAATATTCTATATCTTTTTATTGATAGTTTAATGTAAAGTAGTTTAAATGATATTATTAATATACAAATGTACCCTAGTTATTTGATACCCCTTAACTAATATTCCTTGTTTATCTAATAATATTTGGTAGAATGGAGGTCACTTCTAGGTTGTAAACTTATATCCCTTAATTAACTGATATTCCTTGCATAATTTACAAAATTTCCATCCATTGAGGTTATGAATTAAGAATGGTACCTTTGTATTAGACTTGGAAATAAGAATATTAATAAAGATGACAATACAAACAATAATGATTAAAAAAAAAAAAAAAAAATTGCAAATAATAATGTTGATACATCACACAAAAAAAATACCATTAATAATTATTAATATCACTTATTTGTACTTACTGTAATTGTAAATTTTTCTATCTAAAAGAATCCTACATGTAATGTACAGATTAAGCATACTGAGATTAAATAATATTTAGTTTAGAGATAAATTGAAAGTACCAATATTAACTATACTTCCTACTTTTTAGAAGATTGAAAATTTTGACCAAAAACACAATTGATAATTTGTTCTACAAATTGAAGATGGTAGAATTATTTTAATTGCTTTAGTTTGATATGTAAATACATGAATTTAATATATAATACATTGATTTGCCAAATTTACATGCATCTTAATAAAATAGTTTTAATATGTCTATTAGACTTAAACACATCTGCTAACTGTTAATATGTTTACACCAGTAGGGTCTATGTCGTCAGACTAAGCATTACTGCTCTAATTATGCAAACCTCTGGTCCACTATCACTAAAGAATGTCCTAAAAATAATGCTCCATGCAAATTTAATAAATGGGTCCTTGAAAAGTAACTAGTTCAGAGCATATTGGCAACTGACCAAACAATTTTCTAAAGTTTCTTGTTTTTATTATTCAAGGGCGTCCCCGCTACGACACTGCTGTGGTACTGAAAGATACATGAAAAGCTATAAATAAAGAGACATGCATAAGGCACTCAAAATACACTCAAATGCATTTACAATTACCGCATTATAAACAAACAGATCTATCTGCTTTTCCAGCTCAGAGGAAAAATTACCTCTTTCAGAAGAAAACAAATCAGCTAAATCATATTGAAGGACAAACACTTGCAACAATAACTGGACAGAACTGTGAACTCTGGGGTTGCAATTTGCACTAACTTTTTGACGCAAGATAAGATCAAATTGTGTGAGGAACCTAAAACGAATGCAACAAATCTGGTTGCATGAGCTACACTAAACGATGGATTTTCTTTTTTCCTCTTTTTATTATTATCATTATTTTTTTTCTGAAACAGTGATTAGTCGCTGTTATAACCACTGGCACTGAAACCCCCCATCTTCTGTGCCTGTGAAAAGTCAATTCAAGATGTAAGTAACAAGTTTAGATCAAGTGACGTTCACTTGAAAACAAGCAGTTCTCGGCATGCTGTCTACTAAACTGTTCTAATTCTAAAATTTGTAAAATCAAAACAGTCAAAGCGAAATCAAAAGAAAAATTAAGATACCTGGGAGTTTTGACGCCGGCGGTTCATCATTTCAGTGCGCGCCTTGCTAACAACAGAATTAGGCGATTGCAACATCCTCTGCAAACAAAATCCAGGTGAAGCATTACTTCCAGAAGCTGGCTAATTAATTCCGGAAGGGATACGGCAATGTAGACAAACTTGTAAACCAACCATAGCACCCCAGGATGCATCTCAAGCTGTGCAGTTGACGAACCTTCTCTTTTGTAGAAAGAGTCTTGCGCTTTTCAGATTGTGGTTCAAAGTCAAAGATTTCATGCAGCAAAGAATTTCCCTGATTCAACAACGGCCACGGTAATCAAAACTCAGAGATCAACACGGAGTAAAATCTATCAAAAATAGGACCATCAGCGAAAACATTTAACCATCAAATTCTCATTCAAACACCAAGTTCTTCGTAATTAGTATATTAGCGATAGTACTCGAACGTCTGAACAATTCCCGTACTCCCTGCCAGTGTAAGTGTACCGTTCTAGTATCGTTCTAGTAAGTGATGTCCTCAATAAGGAAAAAAAGTACTCACTTGCATGTGAGTCTGAAAGCCCTCACCCAAAAAGCGCCGAATAGAGTTTACCTGCAGATGCAAAGCGTAATATCTGTTAAAATTACGCTATTAGACGTGCTCGAGAAATACAAAAAGAAATGCACAATAGGACAGATATTAGACAATCAACATTAAAAATACTAAAAATGTACAACTCACATTGAAGTCAATTGACAAGTATAATTTCAAGGACGCAGATTCCTGAAAAAAAAGAAAAAAACCTGTATAATCTCAGTCCAGGAATTGAACTTTAAAGTATTTCCTGCTGGCAATTTCACAGAGACTTGAGGAGCCACACCATCCTGCACCAAAAAGGTCCAATGTTAGAAAACCACAACAATCAAGCTTTTATCACATGCTTGTACTTGAACATCCCCCTAACTGATTCTAAACAATATTTTCTTGTCAAATTCTGTTGCTTTCCCACATCACAATCAACTACTGACGCCTGGACTAACCTCAATGGCAGCAAGAAGTTCGCGAAACGAACTGCGCAGCGCAGCTCTTTCCTTCTTCGGTTGGCCTTTACCACCAGCGTGCATAGACAAAGCTTTCATCTGTTCGACCACTTCATCCTCTGGTACTGTAGCCCGTGCACTCGATGCTACCTGAAATTCCAGACTTATAATATTACAGAAAACCTTTAACAAATGCTAATGTGGATGTCGATCACTACACAAAATAAAATAAATAGACCTTAACAGAAACTGTAACTGTAGAAAAAGACATAGGAAGGTGAGATTCAAAATACAAATCCTGCTACGATGTGACGACATAAAGAGATATACTTACGCTAGAGTTGGTAGGTCTGGAAACTGGCGGGACTATATCGTCAACTGAATCTTCAACATCTTCTGCAAAGCCTGATGAATTTGTCATCTCATACAGCAAGGCAATTGATTCTCCAGCAGCAGTCCTTAAAGCCAAATCTTCGCTTTTTAATAAGCTGGACAAAACTGGAAGACTCCTGCAATCCCAAGAACAAATTTTTAAAATTTTTTAACGCTCCATATTCTCAAATATTGTCACTAAAACTCATCCGCTAAGCTATGAAGTTGTCTATCAGCAACTTTCGAAGGAAAATTTAGTAGACTTACGATTGAAGATGGTGAGATGAAACTTTTTGAGAGTCCACCGTGGATAACAACAGCGACCAAGCTATTAAAGCAGATACCTTCACCGAAGCTGGGGGGGAGTTAATTCCAGTTTTCTGCGTAGAGTAAATCGGCACACTTTAATACTAATAGTCCAGACACACACGAATACAAAAGGAAGAGTTTGCAAACCCGTGAATGAATATTAATTCATTAGTACATCGTCGAAGACTACGCCCATTAGACAGCAACTCCTAAAACTCACGGTTCAGAAGTCTGGCATACTCATAGCGTAGGTGTCTATTCAAGCATGCTGTGAAGTACCTGATCTTCTACACTGCGTCTGTGATTAATGAGGGACCAGAGAAGATCCATAGTGGCCTCTGTTGCCTCGAGATCCGTCGCCCCAATAAAAGCAAGATGCCCCAACGCCTCTAGAGACTGCAACAAACAAGTGAAATGAGTGGCCTTCCAAAAACATTCATTGATACAATTCTCCATTCACACATCCTGATTCTATTAAAGTCTATGTGAAGTAATTTGTAACAAACATCCCACCATTAACTACAGCCAGATAATAGCATTCTCCATGAGAACATGGACCGTTAAAAAATAGAAAAAAATATATCTAAACAGAGAAACGAAGATAAACATAGATTATACATGATTAAAACATTGGTGACTATCATGATGCTATCTCATTCACCTCTAAACCTACACAGTATAACATGAAAGTATTGGCAGCATTGTTGCGCTTACAGCAGAGCGGGCAGCAGGGGAGGACCCAACTCTAGCCACTTTCCACAAATGTGGTGTAGCATCTGCTAGAATCTGTTGAGCATTGCTCCCATCTCCAACTGTGAAGGCCAGCAGACCTACGATAGTATCGCAAGTTAGTGAATTTAGTACCTACGTTTTAGGACAATAGCGACTTGAAGACAAATTTGAAAGGAAGCAACTTTTAATGAACCAAGGCATGAGAGATAGATCTGCAGACTTCAAATCCTGGTGTGCTCATGACAAGCACCTAATCGTTCCATCAAATAACGGACTCGCTGTGGTACGATATGATTCATAAACGATTCCAACAGGTGTACGATTTCGTTGAATATGAACTCACCAAGTGCACGAGCTCCTTGAGCAGCCTCGTTTCCAGCTCCAACCTTGACGGAGTTTATGAACCTACTTGAAAGCGTTTCACACCTACATTCAGACGAAACACATGATAAGATTAAAGCAAACATAGCTCACTTCAATAAGCTCAGATTAGTCTACGTCTTACGGACAGGTGGAGAATCATCACTTCCCATGATGAAGAATCAATATAAATTACTTGATTGTAACACGCCCATTTTCGTCTATTCCACTTTATACGGAAAACACTTAGTTAGTGTAATCATACGAAACTTACTGGCCCTCTGCAAAGTCTGTCAAAACCGTGCTCATGAAAGCATCTATCAGACCCTTGAGTCCAGCCTCCCGGATTGATGCCCTGTATAACATGAAAAAAAAACCAAACGAAATTCATATACATGGAAAGTTTCTAACAACGTACTGTCCACGTGCTTAAAATTTCAATCCCTGAAAAGATTTTTTAAAAACTTTCTAACTAATTTAATACGCAAGGACTGAATACTGATTATAGAACAAGACTCTATGATTTCTAAATTTCCTGATTTGTGCTTCAAACATACAACAACTATTGCATCGTTCATTTCCAAACTCTCCTCGTTGGCAATTACACTTTTCTGTAGCAACTCTCGAAGACAGATAATTCTAAAAGCTGAGCAATGCAGATAACCTTCTAGATTTCTTTCAAAGTAGCCTTACTTAGATCCCTAGCCCTCCCACGTCCATAATCCTCGACAAGCAGAGTGGAAGTCAATCATAAATAACGTCATTACCTCTTCTGATAGAGAGCTTCCACA
The DNA here is from genome assembly GCA_036785485.1 of Physcomitrellopsis africana. Taxonomy (NCBI): domain Eukaryota; kingdom Viridiplantae; phylum Streptophyta; class Bryopsida; order Funariales; family Funariaceae; genus Physcomitrellopsis; species Physcomitrellopsis africana. The sequence goes on along the minus strand of JAWRVF010000951.1, from coordinate 29,192 downwards.
TATTGGTCCATCAAAGTGCTTTCATCGAAATCTCCCTCAACTTCTAATCCATTGTTGAAGTCCGAAGAAGAGACAGTCGATGTGGTACTCATCGTATCATCGTCAGTGTATTCGTCTCGTGCAGACTTACGGTCCTTTCGACCTAAAACACAAAGTCGAAGGATACTATATAAATATTTAAGAACACAAAACCTGAATCGACGTTTATGAAAGGGTGCAAACTAAAAGACACAAATCAAATGCACAAACATTCAGCTCAGTCTCAAAACACCCAAATCAGAGGGACTTGCAGAACTATGGATAAAAAAACGCTTCCGTATATAACATTTGTAACTCAGAAATGAGCTTCCTCGGCAGAAATAAAAACTATAATGTGTAAGCATATGAAACTGCGCAAGTGCGAATATTTTCACTCATGAATTTTCTCAAACCTTATGACACAAACATAAGTGACGCTTGCCTTCTCAAAGCAAGCATTCTCAAACAACGATGAAAAATTCGTATGGCTGCATTTTAGCCAATTAGGTGATCAGCAGTATCATATTACTCCGAGTGCTTCAGTAATCCAGAATGGTTGTAAGACCACAAGTAACGATCACGGTTATCAATGAAGAACTCCAGTTTATACCTGAGTAGAAACTTCTGCTCTACGCAATCCAGTATGGGTAAATCTTACTGCTCGAGAGAGGCAAAAGGTGGAGAAAAATGAATGTCTTATTTATACGTAAATAAGTAATATATTGATGCACCAATCAATACATTTCCAAAGATCCCCTACGCAGCCTTGGAAGAGAGAAAAAGGTTGAGGATCTTACTTCTGCCCATTGTGTCTCAACTTCAATCTGCCAAAAATGATCAAAGCGCTGCCTGCTTGTGTTGGACAGTCACTACGCTGCAACGAGCGTTAGCAAACGCAACAATGCTCGTGACCGTAAACCGCTCCTCGAGGCTTCGTCAACACGCGAAACCGTAAACTCCCCGCGCGTTCAATTTCCATAGACAGAATTATCAGACCAATCCACCCACAAAATCTGCTGGGTTCGAACAATCCAACACTGCAGACCTAGGGAAGAATTGGGATTATGACTGCCTGTAAGAAAACCGACACTGCCAGACTAAGCAGTTTTCGCACCCAACACCCAAGACACAAAAAAAAAGAAAAAGAAAAAGAAAAAAGTATATAGAACGCTATCTTCTGCACCTCAAAACCACATACGCGCAAAATCACAACTGTATCCCTCCAAAACAGAGAACCTCTCTTCAAAAAATCTCCTCCCTCCCCGCACAAAAGCTAATCCCAACACATAACAACAGATTGTAGTGTAATCACAATGCTAATGAATCCCAGAAACACGACACAACCCTTAAAAAACCTCCAGAAAACTCACAATCGTCGCAATATCATTGCCCAGAATTGACGGAACCCAAGATGACAACAACTTCAACTCACACTACACGCAAAACAGACCCCAAAATGTGCATAATCCGCCACACTCTACCTACAAACTAATACAAAAACTCCAAAAATAGCGACACAGAGAAACTCCTGCGTCATTCCAACCTCAGTAGCGTTGCGATCACGACAACAAGGCCAAAGACGATCAAACAGACGAGACAATCCGCATCAAGCGAAGCTCCCTTTGGGTTCCTCGACGTGGTGAAGACTCTTGCTGCCGCATGCGTTGACCGGTTTCCGACCGATGGTCGCACTTCTCATACCCAGATTCTGTTCTGCGTCCGGTGGTCGCTGGTGAGGCCGTTTTTGGTCCGCTAGTGCAGCTTGTGGCGGTGGGGCACATCACCGGGCATATGCTCTGATCCCCAATCACCCGGGCTAATTCTGACGGGATCCGCGATTCCATTGGCTGATCCCAGCCGTCCGTTTCGGGGCCCGGTCCTCGATGGCAAAGACTGCAGGATCTCACTGGTTGGTCGAGGAGTCACGAATTGGCTTCGGCGATGTGACGCGTGGCAGGCCAGAAGCTGCCACCTGGACCCCGCCAAGTGGCAGTTATAGGGTTCGGTATTGATGGTGTGGAGTTGTGACGTGGAAAGTGGAGCATGTTCAGAATGGAGAAGCATGTGACGCATGGAAATATCATGCAAGGTGTGTAGTTGTGGTACCTAATGGCTCTTTTTCCACTTAAGACCACAATGTATTGAATCTCTATACATTCTGTGAAGCCATTCAAAACAAACCCTAAAAATAGAGCCATTTTAGTATCAGTCTGTTTGATACTTTTAAAAAAAATAAAAAAAAATTGCTTGTTGATTTGCGCTTTCTGAACTTCCTTGTCATGTTCAGGATGAAATTTTAAGCAAAGGTCAATATCTAATATTATGTGTGTGTGTGTATATATATATATATATGGTAAAAAAGGGAATATATAAACTAAATAGGAAAAAAAATGTTAAAATACTTATACCAAAGTAAAATAAGATTGTAAAATTAATAATTGAAGTAGATTCAATATAAATATTATTAATACTTCACATAGATATAATTGTGTATTTATGTACATCACTTAGTAAAATTACCTTATTATAATATTATAAAATTATTTTTATTATTTTTATCAATAAAAATCTATATCCATGTGATTCTTTCAAAAAAAATATTTAAATAAAAAAAACTATAAATAATCCTTATATTTGTATAGTTGTTAAGAACATTGAATTTAAGTAGTGTTTGTATGTGCAAACATTTAAATAAAATTATACAAGTGCCAAAAAAATTTTAAGTTTTTATAATATTAAAATAATGAAATTAGCAATATATGAAATGTCAAGTCATAGTTTGGTTTGTTAACAAGGCCTTGAATAATTTTTTATGTTTTTTTTTTTTTTTTTTTTTTCGGAGATATCATTATGTTTCATATATCAAAGAGATTGGTGTTTGTTTGTTTGTTTGTTTGTGTGCATCCATCCAAAGGACATTATATCTATTTAATAATTTGACGATATATAAAGATGACAAATGTTCAAATAGTTTCAACATTACTTTGAATATTATTTTCACCAAAAGAGATGGCTTTTAGATTTGTATTGCATGGAAAGCATGTTTTGGTCAAGTAGGTGAACAAAAATAGTCACATATCATTGAATAACTTCAATCAAAATGTTGGAAACTGGTAAAACAATTGCTTGTTGTAGCAAGTTCAGATATAAATCTTGAGGTTGACACAAAATGTCTTGATAAATGCAAATATGGACAATCATGCAAATTCTTACATGTGATCATTCTACATTGAGTTATATATGTCTACTTTTCAATTTGAATGTAATTTTAATTAATTTGTAATTTATTTTGCTTTGCCATGTGAAGATTTCTTCTGTTTTTATTATATGATGTTGTAAGTCTTTTATAATTAATAAATTTTTTCTTTGCTATTTATCCTCAACTTTGGTTTAAGAATTTATCTATTGTAGTAGCTTAAAGAAGAGGTATATTTGTTTTATTTTTATCCAAACTTATAGTTAAATTTGAATGTGAAGTAAAAAGGAACAAACAAGTTTGTATTAAAGCACTTACCAAGTTTGGATTAAAGCACTTACCAAGTTTGGATTAAAGTGGTTTGCAATGACCTTAAACTTCTGGATGATGGCTAGGTTGGACTAAATTGTTCAAAATAGTTCTAAAAGAGGTTGACAATTTGAATCTTGATTATAAAAGCTTGACCGTGCCTAACAAAAATACGCATTAGATACACCCTATTATTGTGTTAAAAAAATAAAAAAATAAAGAAAAAATTTTAAAAAAGAAAAAGAAAAAAGAAAAAAAGGTTAAAGTTTGCTAACTCTCTGACTAGAACCTGCTTGATGAACATCCTTACTTCCAAATTTTGGATACAGTGCTGTTTATAATTATCAATCTTATTTTATTCATCACCAACTTAATTGTGCCATGGCTCAATTGACGCATTTTTTTTGTACACAACATGAAGTGCAATAATGTTACTTATGTACACAAGATATTTAACTTACACTTTGATTTGTGGTCCAAAGAAATGAGAGTATTGTGACATCCAAGTTAACAAGGCTTTGTATCCAAGCTTTGGCAGTTGGATGAGAAAACACACTAATTACAAAGATAAATTCATATGAAGTGAGCTAAGTGTCAAGTCTTACTTTCCTTTAAAATTTAAAAGCAGTTAGCATAGCTTGTAACCTACATAACTATACATGTAAACAACATGCTACAACAAATAGAATTGAAACTATTAACAAATATATATGCTATACAACTTACAATCCAAATCGTTACAAACAAATAGGATTTTACATTGAGACATTAGTTTGGAGTAAATCTAACCACATTATCAACACAAGAAATACAAGTGTGATTCTTGTAGTATATACAATATATTGTTTTAATCTTTTCAAGTCACATCTACTTCTTCAATTTTTTTTAATATAAATATAATATATATACTAGTATCAATTATATATATATATATATATATATATATATATATATTTAAAAAAATACTATATTTTATAGAATATAAAAGTTTGACTTCAATATTTATAATTTTTTTATTTAATTGAATGCTTTAGAATTAATTATTTCATAGTTCAGATTATTTATTAATTTTTTGAATTATTAAGTATTTAGATGATCTTTACAATTACTTTCTACTATGTATTTTTATTAACATAACTAATTGCTTAAAAGCTTTTTTAATCTTTAGTATTTAATATTTATTAGTATTCCTTTTATTTTATACAATTTATTTGAATTAGGTTATGTATAAATTTTGTACAAAGAATAATTTATAAAAATATATATTTTAAGCACATAATTAGAACTTTTTAATTTTTAATCATTAAAAAAAATAAATATATATATATATATATATATATATATATGTAATAATATTAAATAAATATAAACATTATATCTATTGTAACTTTTTAAAATAATTTGTTTAATTTGATAATCAAAGTTATGTACATACTTCTCTCACATATATATATATATATATATATATATATATATAAAATTGATCTTATTTCATCAAACTTCCTTGATATGGTATTTTTTTTGTTATTTTCAATTTCCATATTAAAAACATGAGTAATTTTATTTGACATATGCATTTTGATACATCTATTTATTTTCAGTGCAATCAATAATTGTAATAAGATTTGATGTAACAACATGAAAAAAACCCTATATAAATTCTAATAAACTTAAATTGTTAAAAATATTTTATAAAGCACTTTTAATTTTTTGATGTTTGTAGATTTAATTTTTTAAAAACTTAATTGTTGTATTATATATTTTTTTATAGTTTTATTTTTTAAAAACTTAATTGTTGTATTATATATTTTTTTATAGTTTTATTTTTAAAAAACTTAATTGTTGTATTATATATTTTTTTATAGTTTTATTTTTTAAAAACTTAATTGTTGTATTATATATTTTTTTATAGTTTTATTTTTAAAAAACTTAATTGTTGTATTATATATTTTTTTATAGTTTTATTTTTTAAAAACTTAATTGTTGTATTATATATTTTTTTATAGTTTTATTTTTTATATCTATTGATTTTATAGACATAAGTTTTTAAAAAATAATTTACTAAAAAGACATTTATATTTTTAAGCTGTACTATTTCGAAGCATATCCTTCAAAGCGTGAATAAATTCGAAATTAGGAGTTTATTCATACACACTGAACCAGATTTATGTTCAGATTGCAAGTTCCTAAATACATCAGCACGATTTTGATATAAATAACTAAAAAATACTTCTAATGTAAATCTAACCGCATTGTGACAATTCATTGACAAATTAAATCGATGAACGACTAAATTTGAGCTCGTTAACTTTTGTGGGTTTAAAGATTAGGTGTGAAACCGCTAAAAAGATTGCTAAATTGTAATCAAACAGCTGAAGCAAGTGAAAGAGATGCCCTGCTGAAATCAAGTAGATGACAACGGACTTACATTAGTGCATTTCCGATGAAGACAATGGACTGATTGCAGAAGTTATCGAACTTCAGACGAGAAAAACTTGTTAAAATAATCTTCATGACTTCATGACACTGCTTGCTAGCTTGCTACCAGTATTACATGATGCAGCTACAATCGTATACGAAAAGGGCCACATCGCTATTACCGAGTTGTGAAAGATAGCCAAGTCATAGCGAAGGTCAGGCAAGGAACCAAGCCGTCGCACTTACCAGTAGCAAGGAAAGGTATCATCCATGTAGATCCAGGAGGTCATTTGACTCAGGCTGCGATCCCCACCCCAAAATCTGCTTTCTCCTCGCTTCGAATTGCTCGAATCTGCGCTTACAAACACGCCGTGACATCGCAACGTTAGAGCGGGGAGCCCCTACGGTAGGTAATCCTCTGGTTTTCTCTTTTTTAGGTTCCGACATAGTTACGATGGCTCTCTGTGTTTTGAATCTAGTGCTGGAGGTGATGCTCGGAAGCCAGACAATAGGCTCGATCGCCACACTGTATGGTATGCAAACCGAATCTCGTCTGAAAGAAGTCATGTTGCAATTCTGTTATTGGTTGATATTAGTAGTATGAAGAGCCTGTAGGAGAGCTGCAGAGAACAGAATACGCGGAAGTAACTTGTGTTTCCATCGTGACGATCGAGCTGAATGCGTGATCCGGATCGGGGAGTTTGAAACTTAGGGGCAGAGTGGAGGAGTGATGCGAATGCGGGATGGTTGAAGTTTTTGAGCTGGGTGGTCTTTGATTACGATCAACTACGATTGGTTTTGGGGGCAAAGGTGTTGTAGACTTCTACATTAGGTTCAATCGGCTTCATCTCAATTTTGGGTGAGCAGTTTTGGATCGCTTCTTCCTTGTTAATTTATGTAAGTGTTTTCGGTTTTTGTTGGTGTTGTACTGTTTCTTGCTTTTGCGATCTCAGCGCTTGATTTGACAGTTGGTCGCAATGGTAGTCATAGGTACGGTGTGTTTTTCTAACTCTCCTCCTCCTCCTCTGATTCTCGGAGAGTAAACGTGAATTCTGCCTCCGAATTTGTTGCAAAAGAGGAAGATCCTGTATAGGCAGCTGGGACGATTCTGTGAATGTAATTTCGATCTAGGTATTGCCCTGAATTTGGCACAGGTGTGAGAATGCAGCTTCTGTGGCTCACATCAATCGTTCCTTCAATTGGCATTTCTATTGAGTCTTCTCTTACGCTTGTGCACATTGTATTTATGCAGGTTTCAAGTCGTTGATGATTCACTAATCTACCTTTAGTTGAGAGCCAGATAGGGATTGAGAGGGTGCAGAGGGCATGAAGCACATTGAGCAGATCAGTGTGCAATATCATCAGGATTTCGACAACAGAAAGGGTTTATGGTAAAGGGTTTATTCGCCCTGGCAGGAGAATTACTTGACAGTTATATTGCTTGGATGCCATTTTGAGAGTGGTATTGCTTTCTGAGATTGCACTGCGTCGATCAAGCGAAAGAGGAGCTGGTGGGAGGACTTTACTGTTGTTAAACCCTCGTGAGTTTTTTTTTTTTTTTTTTTTTTTTTTCTTTTCTTTTCTTCTTCTATTGGCGCAAGATTAGAGTAGACGGGTAGATCAGAAGATGAGCAGGTGGTAGGCGAGGACTGAGGAACGGCTCAGTAATTTTTGAGATGTAGGTAGCCCTTGATGTGAATGCCGCTAGTTGTTCTCCTAGCATGCTGTAGCAGTGCCCAATACAAATAGAATCCATCGGTCTTGAGTCGGGTAAATTTCGGGCTAAGATTTGTTAAGTTAGGAGTCGCTTGATTAGCTTCCCGACAGGCAGAGGATCATCAGAATAGGAGTTAGGACGAATTTTTGGGAACAAATCAATTGATGTGTGTTCCGCTTCTTGGGCAGTTTGGATGAGGTTACTTTGGAGGAGCAGTTGTGGGAGCTCAACAGTTGGATTGCCCTGAATATTTGTGTTGCTGGTTCCAATAAACAAAAGAACGTCTATACTGAACTATTGAGGTGACTGGAGTGGCTGTGGGAGGTAAGGGAAGACGTCAAGTAAGTGTTAAGTAAGTGGTTGAATTCAGGAAAAGAAAAGAATAAAAAGTGAATATTTAATTTTATGTGTGTGAGTTGGTAAGGTGATTTAGTTTGTGGGTGAAGTTTTTTTTTTTTTTTTTTTTTTTTTTTTCCTAAATTGTTGTTGTTGTTGTTAAGTTAGTATAATTGCCTCAAAGAAATAATAATGATTAGGATTGGAGTTTGTTAGGATTTGTTAAGATTAGAATTTTGGATTGTTAGGATTAAGGTTAGGATTTGCTATTTTAAGATTTATAAATTAGATATTTATGGTTTGATAGTTGTTAGGATTAACTTAGGATTTTTTATAGTGTAGTGTTTGCTACCTTAAGGAATGGAGAGACGTTAATGTAGATTAGAAGATTAGATTAAGATGTGGAATTTGGTAGATATGTTAAATCTTATTTGCATGTAATATTATAATTGGTAAGTATTTTTTAGTATATTGAGCATGTTTGTGTCTTATTAGTGTGTTCTTCTAAATGTATTTGAAAGTTTATACATTAAATTTTTTAAGATAGTGGTCTTTTAAGCTTTATATTATGATACATGGTGAGTTAGGGGCAAGGTTAGGTTTATGGTATTAGTAATGTTTGTATTGTTATCATGGATTTGGATAAGGTTATTAGAATATGTGTAGTGATGAAATAATAGTTTTAAGATTGTTTAGGATCAAAGGTGTATTCTTAGGTTGACATATATAGTGTGCATGATATTAAAACATATGCTTGGTGTATCAATGTAGATAAGGGAGTGTAGATTAAGTACTTCATTAAATAAAATAATTCTAATGTGCAATTAGGAATGTATAGTGACAAAGAAAAATTGAAATATTTATAAATAAGTCATTATGGCATTATGGAATTGATCAAGAAATATTTTATGGTGTAAAGGTCTTTACCATATATTTGAAAGAAAAGATATCTAACCAAGATGGAACAATCTAATGATTGTTTGCAAGATATTAGCACAATATCAAATATTGGAAGGTATTGGTGAAAAATTGGATGATTTGAAACTATTGTTAAGCATCAAAAGTTTTGAATCCATAAAACTCATAGATAATGGATTATATGGAGAAGTGTATAAATTAAAGTAGTTTGGACTTGTGTGTGCAATAAAAAAGATAAATATTAAGCATGACAAAGCTTTTATCAATGAGGTGAATATTTATGTAGGTCTAAGCCATGTAAACTTGATAATATATTATTTTGCAATAAGAGGTAGTTCAAAAGAAAGTAGTGAATCTTCTATATTTAAAAGTGAAGAAGGATATTTGTACTTGGAGATGAAATTGATGTAAACAATCTTGAAAAACATGTTGGAAACTAATAAAAAAGAATCTAATATATTTTTAATTAATATTATATATTAAATTATAAAAAAGATGTGCTACTTGCAAGACATGCACATTGCACATTGTGACTTGAAGCTTATCAATATTTTGTTGAATGTTGTTGATTTTTTTTTTAAAAAATAAGATTGTTCAATATGCTATTATAAAAGTGATCAACTTTGGAATGTATAAGATTGAAGTTGGAAGCAATTTAAAAGCAACAAAGAACAATGATATTTATAATAGTACTAATTACATGGCTCTTGAGGTATAGAAGAATAGATATCAAACAATGATAATGTGTTCTTTTGAAGTAGATGTGTATTCATTTGTAATAGTATGTTTTAAGATTCTCTCTAAAAGAGATCCATATTAAGATTATAAGAGGTATAAGAAACCAAATTTACTTTCAAATTGTAATGAATTAATTAAGCTCACTAAGGAGCTTAAATCCTTTGCAATGATCAAAGTTTGTAAATATTTGTGAAAGATTATTTTTATTAAAGATTTTTTTTTTAGATAGAATTATTATAGAAAAATTGATATTTTGGAATATTAAAGGACAAAAATCATTAAAAGATAGAATTGTAGCAAATATATATAAGATTGCTATTACCACAACCTTTATCAAAAAATAAAGTAAGAATATATTGAATTGATTTGATTGACTTGATTTTTTTGTTTACATATAAATCTTTTTGCTCAAGTAATAGCTAGATGTCTTAATTTGAATACTAGTTTGAAAAGATAGATTAAAATATAATATATGCAATGTATATTTTTTTTTCTCGTGTTAAGTAGTAGTTTAATTTTTAACCGTAGGTTGATATATTTGAGGAAGAAGTGCTTAGTAGAAAGAAATACTTATTGCAAATATTACAACTATTTATAAGTAAAATGAAGGCATTGTATCTTATTAGAATAGATAGAATAGGCAAGATCACAATAGCAAAGGTGACATTGAATGATACGAAGCACATGTACAATGCTTCATGCTTCTTGAGTTTGTTGAAAATGGTAGTAATTATTATAAAATCTCTTGCCATATTTTAGAACAATTCAAAGTTGAAGCAAAACCAAAGGATTTGAAAAAAACACAAGAAATGTTGAAATCATTCTTGACCAAAAATAAAATCATTTTAATATTTGACAATGTAAAGAACTAAAATAAAATAGAAGATGTGTCCATGGATGGTTTAATTGCTATAAGTGATAGTACACTAATTGTAACAACTTGAGATTGGAAATCTATGGAGCATTGTGGTATTGAAACATATAAAGTAAATGTCAAAAAATTTAATGAAGAATCAAGTTTGATGTTGTTTATTGCTCATTCTTATGGACTCAAAGATATTTTACTACATGAACTTATTGAAGTTGGCAAAAAGATTGTAAAAGCATGCAATGGCTTACTATTGAGCTTGAAAGTTATGGATGCATATTTAAGAGACAAAAAAGAGGTCGAGATGTTAGGAGCAAGATTTTCAAAGGTTGAAGAGGAGAAGAGAGCTAAATAGAGATGAAAAGAATAGTGACTACAAGATTTGGAATATATTGAGAGTAAGTTTTGATAACTTAAAAGTTGAAGAGAAGAATATGTTCTTAGACATATGTTGTTTCTTTTGCAATGATGTGTATTTGCAAGGCATATTGAAAGAAAGATCATTGTAAATATGGATTAAGAATGAAAAAAATATATTAGAAGATGATGTGGAATGTACATTAAACACATTGATAAATCAATCTTTAATAAAAATAAACAAAGATAGAATGATAAGAAGACATGATCAACTACAAGACGTGGGTAGAATGGCTATTAAAACAAAAATGGAATATAAGAACATATAAATATAGAATATGAATGTAGAATTATTATATGGAATTTGTGAAAAGGTAATGTACTTGACTATCATGCAAATGACATATATGGAAGTAATGTTGATAGAAAAGAATCAAGGTTTGAAGGTTGGAAATATAATACATTTGTATCATTTAGATATTATTGTGTATTAGAAATATATCTTAATACAAATTTTTTTATTAATTTATTTAATTTTTATTGTTATAGAATTTGTGTATATATATAGTTGACTTCTAATGCAAAGAATCTAAACTTTTGATGTATTTGAATGATATTTTTGTAATTAGAAGGATTATCTTACAACAATCTAAACAACAAGTTTAGTGAAATGAGAAGTGCATGCTTTTCAACACTTAGATTATTAAGTTACAATGATGTTGATCTTACATTAAAAAATGACTTAAGAAGATTAGACACATTTTTGAAGTTGACAAGATATTTAGTCAACTTAAAATATATTTTTTTGAACCTAAATTATAAAACTAATATTCAAAAAGAATTATTAGATAAAACATGATATATGCTAAATGACAAAGATATATGAAAGAAATTTAAGAGGTTGAATGTCTTATAATTGAAGAATTGTTCTTTTATAGAAGAATTTTTAGAATCATTTTTTGAAATAAATAAATTATTGGAACTTAATTTAGAAGGATATTAAAAATTAATTTTATTATCAAACAATCTAGAATATTTAACTTCATTGAAAAAGCTTAAGTTAAAATTTTGTATGAATTTTAAAAAATTGCCAAAATCTAAAAAAAGTCTCATTGCTTATGAAAATCTTAATATTTGTTGGTGCTTTAGATTAACTTCAATATCCAATGAATTAAGCAACCTCATATCTTTGATGACCTTTGATATGTTAGGGTGCTTAAGGTTAAAAATCATTACCAAATAAATTGAGCAACTTTATATTTTTAATTATCTTAGGTATGCAAAGGTGTTCAAGGTTGATATTATTGCCAAACAAATTGGGCAACCTCAAATCTTTGACTACCCTTAATATATTGTGGTGCTTAAATTTGACATCATTGCCAAATGAATTAAGAAATCTAACATCTTTGGCTACCTTTGATATTAATTATTACTATAATTTGATATTATTACCAAATTAATTAGGCAACCTCATATCTTTACTATCTTAAATATGTGGAAGTGATTGAGCTTGAAATCATTGCCAAATGAATTAGGCAACTTCATATTTTTTACTATCTTTGATATTTGTAATTGCTCCAACTTGACATTATTGCCAAATAAATTGGACAACCTCACATCTTTGACTACCTTTTGTATATCAAGGTGCTCAAGCTTGATATCATTGCTAAATGAATTGAACAACCTCATATTATTGACTACCTTTGATAGTAGTTATAATTCAAACTTGATGTCATTGCCAAATGATTTGGAAAACATTACATCTTTGATTACCTTTCATATGTCATATTGCTTCAGATATTAATAAAACAATTCTATTTTATATTAATTTTTTTATGTATATATAAATTTATTTATTTATTTATTTATTTGATATTTTTGGTTTTTTTTTTTTTTTTTTTTTTTCAACAAAATCATCATGAGTAGTTGAATTCTATAAATCCAGAATGAGATTAAAGATCTAACTTCTTCTTTAAGAAAAAATAATAAAAATATGGTATTATCTTAGAAAGAATTTAAAATAAATTAAATTTATATTTGTGATTAAATATGTAATATATGCAAAGTATACTATCAAATATAGAATTTCTAATTAAAATCAAAAAAATAAAAAAATCTTTCTTATAATATAAAAAAGATTTTTAAAATATAAAAGTAGATATGAATTAAAATAAAGACTTGACTATATCAATTTAGTATAAATTTTCAACTTTGAAAACTATAATAAAATAAGTATAAATTTTATATGAAAAATTTATTAGTAATTATAAATTAGCTAATATCAAATAGTGCTAAGTTTATTTTGAGATTTTATAAAATATTAACTAGCAAAACAACCATTAATAATCAATTTTTAAAAAATAATTTCAAAATATTGAAATAAAATCCATAATATAATTAAAAAATCAAAAATATTTTATAAAACATAAATAATGATTGAAAAATTCTATAAGATGGATGTTGAACACTTTTTACTGTGTAGCAAACATTGTAGAATTATATATATTCTTTGAGCACTTTTTATATTTGAAGCCACTAAAAAAACTCTTAAAATAAGCTCTAAAGTAGTTTTGGTCTAAAATATGATATTATTAGAAAGTTATGTTGGAATTAAATTGTACATAAATATATTTGGTTTTTTAAATTATAAAAATGTCTTTTAAATATATAAGAGTATTTTATAATATCTTCTAAAATCTTTTAAAAGATAAAGTTTTTTTAATAAAAAATTTATCATTTTAAAGAATTAAAAAAAATTATATTTAATTATGATAATAAATTTTTTTAAATAAATAATTCTAAAATAAAATCTACTATCAAATTTTATTTGTAATATATATTTTTTAAATATACTATTTAATATTTTTTTTTTCCATATTAAAAATTATTTTAGTTAGTATAGATGAATTAAAAAAATTTATGATAAATAATTTCTTTAAATTCAAAAATGTTACTTCTATAGCTTTGTTCTATTAAAAATTGGTTCTACAAATCAATGAAGTAAGTAGAGCAAATTTTTTTAAAAGAGATTCAATATAAAATTTTGATAGTAGTTTGTAGAATTTGAATATTATTTAATTTCTTCTAAAATTCTAATTTTTATCTTATCTTATTTATTATTTTCTAAAGATAACTAATTTAATCTAAAATAGATTATAAATTGATTCAAATGATGGTTGAATTTATTTTTTGAAGGTTAATTAAAAAATCACAAGAATAATGTTTGTATAATAAATTTATATTATTTATTTGAAATACATCTTGCTGATATTTATATTAATAAAAAATATTAATAAAAATTATAATAAAGCTCACATTGTTAATCACTTTCAATAATAGAAATTGCTTAAATTTAACATCTTTGCTAAATGGATTGAGCAACTTCACATCATTAACTACCCTTGTTTTTACTAATTGCTCAAGTCTAACATCATTGCCAAATGCATTTGGATCCTAACATCTTTGATTGAGTTAAAAAAAAAATTGCTTAGTATGACATTATTATCAAATAAATTAGGCAATTCAAATCTTTGACTAAACTTTAAAAAGCCAAGCACTATGATTTGCAATTATTATCATTTAAATTAAGCATGTTAGACTTAATGGTATAGGTTTTAGATTTTTTATTTCTCTTTTGTATTTGCAAGATTAAATATTGAAATGTTAATAAAAAACTAGATAAAAAATAATTTGTTCAATCTAATCTAATAAAATATTATAAAGAGATAATATAATCTAATTATAGATAAAGATGATATTGTATTATGATTGATATCATCTTATAAAATAAGATCAGAAGAATTTTTAAAAAAATAAAAGAAACAAACAACATATATAGCTTTGAAGAAAGATTAACAAAGAAGGATTAAATCTTAGAAGGTGTAATAGGAAGCAATTAAACTAGTCAATGTATGATAGTAAGAGTAAAAGATAGCTTAGGAAGACAAAAGAATAAGCACAATTATTTTATACAATACATATTTATAAATACACTCAAGATATTTGATAAAATATAGAATATTCTTATTTGAAGGTTTTTAAAACATAATAATATTATAAAATACCTTATATATATATATATAATTTTTTTTTTTCTCTCTCTCTCTGTCTCTGTCTCTCTGTCTGTCTGTCTGTCTGTCTGTCTCTCTCTCTCTCTCTCTCTATATATATATATATATATATATATATATTCTAATGGATTTGCTTATTAGTATGATACATATCCTATTTGAAAGATGCTTAGAATATTTTTTGGATTGTCTTTGCAAATTTTTGCAACTTTAGTATTTAGCTTAGTAAAATTGTAATTGTACATGTATGTTATTTTAAATCTTAGTAAAATATTTTTATTTTATATTCTTTTTTTATATATTTTTAATAATATATATATATATATATCTCAACAAAATCATTATAAAAAATTGAATGTTGTAAATCCAAAATAAGATTAAAGATCTAATGTCTTACTTAAGAAAAAATAACAAAAATATATTATAATCTTATGAATTTCTTAAAAGGATTAGATAGTCAGTATCTAAGAATAAAAGTGCTAGTTAAATTAACACATCAATTAAATCTAAAAAAATATATTTTTAAAGCTAAAAAATAAAGATTTATTTTTTGATTTGTTATTATAGAAGAAATATAATAAATAGTATTACAAACAAAAGCAAGATACTAAGATATACACATAAAAGAATATGTGGAATAAGTTAACTTTTAATTTCAATACTTATTATTCATATGTAAGAAATATAATATAAGATACCTTCTAATTAGTTGTCACAAGATCTTATCTTGACAATTCTATCATCTTGTAATTAATCTTTATAAGATTTTTTTATCAACCATTAATTGATTTTAAATTGACCTTATTAATTTCCAAAAGCCACCAATTCTACCTACCAAAATAAGATGAAATTTGACCTTTCCACATTCCAAAGATTAATAATCTTATTTACCATACAATTCTACTACCACATCATCTTAACTTTATTCATAATAAGTCTTTGATAACTAACAATCTATCATAGTAAAAGCCTTTAAATAGTAATTATCTAATAATTATTATTTATTTCTATTTACTTTAATACTTGCATACAAATTTATTTATTCAATATAAAATTATCACTCATAACTAAGAAAGAGAGAAATTCTTCTTATAGTATAAAAAAAACTTTTAAAATATAAAATAGATATGAATTAAAATAAAAACTTGACTGCATGAGTTTAATATAGAATTTTAAGTTTAAAAAATGTAATAAAATAATTACATATTTTATATGATAGATTGATTGGTAATCATAAAGTAGCCAATATTAAATGATATTAAGTATTTTTTTATATAAATTGGAATAATAAACAAAAAAAATACTATCAACAATCATTTTTGAAAAGCTATTTTAAAATATTAAAATAAATTGTAAATAAAAAAAATAATAATATAATATTTTTTTATCAAAACTAAATAATGGTTTAAAAATTTTATAAAATAGATATTAAAGAGTTTTTACTATGTAACAAATACTATAGAATTATACAAATTCTTTGAATGTCTTTTATATTTGAAGCATTCAAAAATCTCTTGAAATAAGCTCTAAAGTAGTTTTATTCTAAAATATGATTGTTAGAAAGTCACATTAGAATTCAAGTGCACACAAACATGTTTGGATTTTTGAATCATATAAATTTCTTTTAAATTTGCGGAATTATTTTATTTTCTAAGATTTAAAATTATTAAAATTATTATAAAACTAAAAAAGAACTATTTAGCTTTAAAATATATATATATATATATATATATATATATATATATATATATATACTTCACAATGCTTCTAGCTATCAACTTTGCCATTTTCGCATGTACAATAATCTCGCTATTACATCTATATTGATATAATATCATTATTACCCATGATAGATGTAAGGATATTTCAGTCCAGTAGAAAGGTAAAAGATTACAGTACTAAAGCTAACATGTCCCCAGTTGGAATTTCAACGTTGCTATCTCCGTTAATACAAAGAGTATCTATACACAGGATAGAACGTATGAAGATTGCTGTTGATGTTAATGCTCTGATGTTCATTATGTCTAAATGTGCTGTACGTCATCGTGCAAGAAAGAAATTCTCTCTAAAGGAGGCTAATGATATACTAGACTATGAAGAGTTCGAAAGAGCAGAGTATGGTTCATATTGTATTGATACAATAAAGAAGGCAATGGAAATCCTAAGAGATAAATTCTACTGTGTATTTGTGTTCGATGGAAGGGCATTTCCTGAGAAACAATTAGAGATGAAAAGACGATCGAAAAGGCAAATGGAAGCAAAGAAGACACTAGCAACAATGAAAAAGATATTTCAACATGATCTACCAGATGAGAAAAGTGCAAAACAATACTATTATGCACTCTTTGAATGTGTAGAGTCGAACATATTGGAAGCTCCCACATCTCTTGATATGTGTATAGTAGGAGAATACGAGGCGGATGTTACGTGTGCTCATATATGCCAAAGTGGAGAGGTAGATGCTGTGCTGAGCAGCGACTATGACAGTTTGTTGTTTGGATGTCCTTGCCTGATAAGGGACATTGACATGATAGAAGGATATGCTGATGTCATAACGTCACAGAGTATATACAATCACTTCAATATAAATCGCTCTCAAGTAATAGATATATGCATTCTAATGGGTACAGATTATAATGAGAAGATCAATAGAGTAGGGCCTAAGATAGCTCTTGCTGAGACACAGAATCATGAAAAGCTAGAAAATACTAAATACTATAGTGAAGAAAGGCTTAATACTATTAGACTAAGGCAGATATATAACTGTATATACTCAAAACAAAAAGTAAGGTGGTTTTTGATTAAAGCCAATGAAGAGTTTAATATGCTAGAGGGTCCAATTAGGATATTATAATCTAGATATAAAAAAATATTTTTTTAAAAAGAGTTGATTCCTGCCATAGCTAATCCTCTAATAGCACCAGCAAATTCCTTCACTAAAGACCTTTGCCCTAACAACTGTAGGATTTGATCAATGGGATTAGAGATGTGAGTTTCAATGTAGTATAAATAATCTATTTCGAGATCATAGGGTAATACAAGATGAGGTGGACACATTTTGTATCCTTGTAATTTGAAATTTTCTTTAGTCTTTACAAACACAAAATCAAGTTTATCACCAAGTCTAACCTCTATACCTAAGTCTTTCAGTCTGTTACTATATACTAATAAGGGCGTGCCAGCACTGGAGTATCCTTTTCCTAATGTTTTTGTGATCACTAAGTTTCCTAAGGGAACATTACCCCTTACTAGTGATAGTAGCTCACCTCTAATGAACTCTGTTATGTGCTCATATGATATCGAATTCATGATCATCTCTACTAATGACGAATACATATGCTTTAGAAACATACAACTATCTCTCCTAGATACAACAACTCCTTTGTATACCATCTTGCGTTCGCCAGCTATAAATCCTATGTATCTCTTCTTTGTTATCAAGAGAAATGTCTCAAACACACTTTCAAATTCAAGCTTTACAGGAGCAGGGAACTCTTTTGATACCTCACTGGATATACGTACAGCTAATGTCTCACATGATTCATAACTCTGAGTAGTATGGGATGTGAATATGAGTCGATATCTCGTACACCAATTGTACAGGATATCTAGATGATATGATGCTTGATGCATACATAAGCATGGATCTACCTATTGCTGTTGTGGACTCTGCACCTTCTATGAACTGTAAGTATGAGGAGTTACGGGTCCCGTAAGATCCATATACAGAATTAGCAGATATCTTTAGAGCAAGCTGTCTCCTTTCAAGAACTACCTTTTCTATTCCTGTAGCAGTACTGGATTGTATCTTAACTTCTTTTCTCTTTAATATTAATGTTCTTAGCAGAGATGGTACTAGTCCTAAAGGCTCTTTGGCAAACATGTAGGACTTCTTGTCAGACACTCGTACAGTAAAGCAAGGCTGGTTAGAGTTCCTTTTGATAAATGTTGAGTAACATATATTGTGACTTATTATAACAGAAGGATACAAACTTGAAAAGTCAAGCAAAGAACACCATTTATAAAGCCCAGGAGTGGGATTTGATACTATAGCTCCTTCGTACTCAAATTTCTCAAGCAAAGATTCTGTCTTGTCAAATACAACACCTTTATCATAGCACTCTTTGTACAGTTGAGACTTTACTCTTATTTGCTGACCTCTAGTATATAGATCCCTAATCCTTGTTCTTGCAACAGCTGACATCTCTATCACACTAACCCATATGTTCATGTTATCAAACAACGCAATGGTCAGTAGTGAATCTACTATGCAATATTTTGCAATAGTCTCAATGGATGCTTTGTCTCCTTTCTCGTACAAGTTAAATACTTCTTTGTATGGCAAATCTACTTTCTTGTTTCCAGTAAACTTCTCTGATACAGAAGATAGACTATAGCTCTGTAGCTTATACTCCTTTGTAACGTATTGGTATACATCTATGACAGTACGTCCTGGTAAATCGATGACCACATAATCATTAAAACCATATGCTGAACTGCTCCAGTTAATGTCAATCCTTTCTGTACCAATTCCTTGAACTCTAGAACTTGAAGGCAAGTTGATAAGCTTTCTTCGTAGCCTAGTGTCAATGTATTTGAAATCAAACATGAATATATTGTATCCTATTATAACATCTGGATTTATTTCTTTGATAAGAAGGAAATATGCTTCTATTAGTTCTCTTTCTGTTGAGAATGCTTTTGTGTCCGTATCATCAACATCTATATCGTGCTGTCCAATATATAGAACATATCTCTTACATATATCAGGCATAAGGTATCTCTGGGATACTATAGATATCATAAACAACTTGTCCTTCTCTATACAAGGATCTGGCATAGCACTTGCATTAGATGAGTACACCTCTATGTCCATGCACATTATTAATGGCCTTGGAACATCTCTTTGATCTATAGTCTGTATTGCACTCCAGCTGCATGTATATTCTAAATCTGTAGAGCACAATCTTGCATTACAATTTACACTTGCACATGATGCTTTTATCCATCCAGAGTAGCTTATATTTGCAGTAGTAATAAACATTTCTTCCGTCTTCATGTCATTCTCGTATACTTCTACATCCATCTTCTTCATCAGCTTTGAAAAGTAGTCGAGTGCACTTCGTCTATAAAAGTAATACTTAATAAACTTCTTGTCACCTTCAAGATATGATCTCAGCAGTCTTCTAGTACACATTACAGTCTTGGCAATGTTGTTGTGACCGATCCGCTCAGATACCTTGTTCATCCTTTCATGCACCTTTGGTCCCATGGCAGACATAAGCACGTAACTGTACAAAAGAAAATCATGTACTCTAATAGTCACAGACTCTCCAGTTATAAGATTTCCAAATCCGTATAGCGTAGTTCTCTCATCATCTGCTCCAGCTCTCCAATCATACATCATACATGATATCTCCATTGTTTCGCAGGAGAGGTTTCAGAGCTATGTTAATGCAATACCACTCCTTTGTAACTCAGTTACCGATACCAATCTTTATTTGTTCATCATCTGTACTACTAATGATAGTAATCATATTATTCCTTCTCCTAATAAACTCATCTGGAGATACTACCAGAGGAAGTATCATCGAGCTTTCATAGCATCCCTTTAGCTTATTGTATACATCTTGGGTGACTGTAAGAACACAACCACCAAATAACAAAGGATACTTAGATGAGTAGTATTCTGTAAATTCAGTGACTGTAGAGAATGTCTCTCTCATTATCATAGGAATAAAGAAGATATCAGCTTTGACAATCCTAATGTTAACAACATTCCAGCGCTTGCACATTATGTATAGATCATGTACGAAGTAGGCTCTAAGTCTTTGAGCGTGTAATAAGACAGATTGTGATACTTCATTTGAACCTACTCTCTCGACATGCAGCGGTCTCCAGAAGCACTGAATCCATCCACTTGTAGTTAATGCAGATGTACATTTTCCATCCTTGCTTATCTTTTGCTTTATAGGATGTCTAGGCTTAGATGCATCTTTACAAAGAGTTATTTGCGTCTTGAACTGTCTCAGTGCATCGTTCCAATTACCCGTTACTAATTCGCACTGAGGGTATGGAGAGACATTTCTGTAGCATAAGACAATAACAGACTGAGCATACTTGTGTTCCCAAATATATGGTCCTTTAGTGCATGGTATAGACATCCTCACGCTTGTGTCATCAAATACATCAAGAACGTATACATTTATTGAGAAGATGTACTCTAATGCTCTACAGTAAAGCGTTGGATCAAGAAAGATGTCTACATCTCTTGCATTAAGCAGTATCTCTTCTTCTGTCAAATACCACAGCTCCTAGAGACATATATGAGGAGGAAAGCTCAGACTCTCTCTTGGGATATAGTGTGGCATACAGTACAGTACAGAAGACTTATCTCTTCTAACACCTATCCTTGTCAAATCTGTAGAACACATTATCTCTTGAAGTTCTTTTGGAGCCCTACCAATTATACCATCCTTTAAAGGATATAATGGCTTGAATCGCATTATCTTCTTGTTACTTCTGTTTGCATCAAATATATCATGAGTGTACTTGTAATAGTTAGACTCTGGTCTCTTAAGATGGTCTGTAGCATAACAACAAGGAAGGAATTCGAATATGTCTTTGTTGGGCAGTCTGTTTCTTCTGAGTCCTGGAAAAAATCCTACATCACAAGCATATATTCTTGAATACGGACCATCCCTGAGATATCTCATAGTAGATCTTCTTTCAAGCTTATACCTCTCTTCTTCCAGTTCTGTAATTATTATTGGCTTAATAGAACACTCTCTTGCATATCCAGAAACAAATAACTCTGGAACCTCTTCCTTTAGGGCAAACGTTCGTGTACGATATTTAGACATCTTCTCTTCCTCAGCTATGATGCTATATAGCTTACTAAACTTGTCTTTTACTTCATTGTAGGTACTAAGTAAAAGCAGGATCTGATTTATAATGTTATCTATATGCTCTTCAGTCTTAATGTTTGATACTGTAATAGTCTTGCTTTCTCCTCTCTTAAATGTTACTATACCAAACTTGGCATATAGCGAATACTTTACCTTCATAGATATTGGAATAGTTTTTTCCCTTAATGAAAAGATGCTAGATAACCTAGGCTCGTTCATTACAATGTCACAAAGTAGTTCTAAGTCTGGCTTCTCCTCTATTATGTTGGCACACAATTCTATATTTGTGACCTCAACATCCTGTTGTATGTCAATACAGATTGTAGTGCTAATCATACTAACAAGTTCAGCAACAGAAACAGCATACGATGACATATGCCTCATCTTCATCACGCCTGAGCTGAAGTCAAAGAATGCTTTTATGGGTACTCTCTTGTCATCATTCTTAAGAGCTGGAATCATAAATGTAATGAGAAGTGTGTCGCTACCTTTTAACGTGTTATCGATTTCCATAGCAGGATAGAAGTGTTTGTACCACTGATATCCACCAATACGTCTTTCAATGAGAGGAACATCATCAGATATACATATAGTATCAAAGAGCGTATTTCCATCTGTATTGATAATATTCCAAACTAAGGTTACTTCTTTTATCACATAGAAATCCATGTCTTCTTGCAAAAAATAATACAGATAGAAAAGGGATCTTTTATCTTTTTTTATATCACTATTCTGTAGTAGACCTCATCACAGTAATCTCTTTCTATTCTTATTATATTGTCCCTCTTAAATCCGTACCACTTACATATTGGATCTTTAGCATATATCTTTGGCAAGCTGTTGTGATATATACATTTTTCCTTCATCTCTTGCAGTTCTGAACTTGATGCAAGAGAGTGCCTTGGGACAAGTACGTTACATGTAGGATTGAACATGAGTTCCTCTTCAGTAAATATTGAAATCAACAGTCAATGTTGATTTCATTGCTCCTGCTTCAAGAAGATCGTTCTTTATTGATCAAAAACTGAATTTCCTTCTTTTGATACAAGATAAGAATGTCTAGAAAGGACATTGGATAGACCTTGTTGTTTTCTCAGCCAATAGGTGATAATAAACTTGAATCTTGACAAAAATATGCTCCAATGAGCTTGGCAATAATTCAACACGTATGCAGACATGAAATATGTAAGGTTCTTATGATCCGTATATATGATGATTGGACTAGAAGTGCCTTCCAGATAGTAATACTATTCTTCAAAAGAATCTATAATTATAAGAAGTTCTTTATCATGGATTTTGTAATTGATCTCTATTGCTGAAAATTTCTTAGAATGGAAAGCTACTGGATAGAGTTTGTTATCTTCTCTCATTTGTGATAATACTACCTTTAAAGCAAAGTCTAAGGCATCTATTTCTATAAATAATGCCTTAAAAAAGCCAATGCGATACAGAAATGGTGCAGAAATAAAAGTTGTCTTCAAAGCCTCAAACAATGCTTCTACTTCTTTACTCCACTCGAGCTTGTTTTTACAAGTTAAGCGTGTAAGTGGAGCTGTAACTTGAAAAAAGTTCTTGATGAAGATTTGATAGTAATTGGCAAATGTCAAAAAATATTATACATTTCTTACTGTTTTTAGAATCTTCCAATTTATGACTATCTGAACTTTCTTAGGATCTATTTTGAGATCATCATTTGAAATGATGTATCCTAAGAAGTCAACTTGAGTTGTGTAAAATATATACTTTTTTATCTTAGCATATAATCCTATATTTCTAAGTTTTTGTAACACTCAACAAACATGATGTTCATGTTTTTCTATGTTCTTAGAGTAGATTAAAATTTTATCTAAATAACAGACAACAAAGTCATCAAGAAACTCACAAAAAATGTCATTCATAAGATGTTGAAAAGCAGCTGGTGCATTTGTAAGTCCAAAAGGCATGACACTATATTCAAAATATCTATACTTTGTTCAAAATACAATCTTCTATTCATCACCTTCTTTAATGTGCACTAGGTTGTATGCTCTTCTTAAATCTATTTTTATATAGATCTTGACTTGATTGAATTGATCAAAAAATCCAGATATCAAAGGTAGAGGATACCTATTCTTCATGGTAATCTTATTGAGCCCTCGATAATCTACACACATGTGTAGTGATCCATCTTTCTTCTTTACAAAGAAGATAAGAGCTCTTGTTGGAAATTTTGAATGGCATATGAAATCTTTGGCCAAATTTCTTCAATATATTTCTTAAATTTAGCCAATTCATTTTGAAATAGACTGTAGATTGGTCCAAATAGAGGCTGAGTTTTCTCTTTGAGATCAATTGAGTAATCATATGGATGATGTTTCAAAAGAATGTCTGCATTCTTCTTCTCAAAAATGTCTTGATAATCTTAATATTGGCTTAGAATGCCACTTGAAGTCCTTCCACCATCAGAAATAGATGTAGCATAAATAATAAAAGATAATCCTTCTTTTGCTTCATTCATGAAAGTTTTTGTGCCTATAAATATAGGTTTTTCTATATAAGACTTAGGATTTGTTACTTGATTTATGGAACTCTTATTAATGCTTTGAAAAAAGTCAAGTCTACAAAAAATCCAATCTATTTGAGGATTATATTTTTCTAGCCATGATAAACCTAAAATCATTAGATTAGAGGGAGATTTAATTATATTAAAGATTATATAATTATTATGAGTATCTATTATTATATTTATAGCAAGGATTTCATGAATAATATTTTCAAAAGATAATAAGCGACCATCTATTACTTCTACATGTACGGATTTAATTTTTTATACTAAAAGTATTCTATGACTTTTAATAAAAATTTTATCTAAAAAACACACTAAGGCTCCTAAATCTAATAAGATAGAGGCTTTGTGATTTTTAGGTTCCAAATAGACATCTATTATAAAATAATGAGAGGGTTCTGAGGAAAGGATAGGACCTTTCCAAGAAGTTGTATAAGATTCCAACTACATTGTCCCTATTGTAGTTGGACAAACTTATTTTCTGACATATTGTCTTCTTTGATAGCCGTATTCCTCATCTTATAGTAGTGTCATTTCTTTGGACAATACTGAGCCTTGTGTTTAGGTTCTCCATAATATAAATACAATCCTTCTTGACAACAACAAGTCTTTTCTTGTTTTATAAGAGGTTTAAAACATACTGTGTCAATTTGCATGTCTTCTACTTCTAAATGTATATTTTGAAAAGATGTTGATATTGCCATTGTATTATACTAATGTTGGGGTCTCTTGTGCGGATCTCTGATCAAAATTCAAAAAGTCAATTGTCATATTTCATAGCAAAATCAATTGTTTGACTCAATGTTTGAGAATTGAATAAATTGAGCATCAATTTTTTTACCTCATATTGTAATCCAAAGAGAAATTGGCTAATAAGCACAGCATCATCTCACTTGGTATCAATTGCTAATTGTTGAAATTGTGAAACATATGATGTTACTAGTTGATTGCCTTGTTGCAAGATACAAATCTTGTTAGTTGCGACACAAATTGTATCATATTTTCTATATATAGATCAAAATTGCTCTAAAAATATCTCTAAATTATCCAATATTTGATCACGTCGTTCAAAAAAAGATGAAAACTATGATAAAATAGAACCTGACAGTAGTGTTCCAATAAACTTGACTTGTGATCCTTGGATTGGATAACTTTGGGATTGGAGTTCAATCACCAGTTGTACTTCATTGATGAATCTTTGAAATTTAAATATAGTGCTATCAAACTTCTCTAGCAAACTAATTTTTAATTCTATAATGCTTGAATGGTGTTCAATTGTAGGTAAAGTGGTATGGCTTGAAGCAACTTGAATCATCTCTATATCATCATTTCCTACTAATCTTGTTGCTCCTTGTGGTGGTGCATTGAGTTGATGCATTGTAAGTATTAATTCTCTCATTTGTTCTTGCATTTATGCCATTGCATTCTTTATTTCAGTAAGTTATGCTATGATATTATAATAAAAAAAGAAAAAAATGTCTACTCTCTTTACAAAATAAAACACTCAAGAACAAAGAAAAAACTTCTAGGAACAATATCAGTTTAGAAGTGGATAATCCACAACTTCTAATATGCTTATATCTTATCAAGAGAAAGGAATAATCCACTCTTAATTAAGAATAGACAAAGCTCTAATATTATAACTTTATTCTTGTTAATCTGTTAAGGACACAAACTAAAACAAATGCATAAGTTAGTAAAAAACTATGTCAAAGGAAAATAACAAGATAGAAATAAAGAAATATGTATATTGAAGAAGAAACTGGAATAGCTATTATCAAAGACTAAAAAATACATAAGACTCTTGAACTAGACTAGAAGCCAAAAAGGAGTTGACAAGAGTGAAGAAGGCTTCACTCTTCTCTCTATTTATACTATCTATATAAAAGCTACATGGCGGTGTCGAGGTAGAGAGAGTTTGCCTCAAGAAAGCAATGGGCTTTTGGCTGCTACTAATTACTCAATCAACATCCAAGTATAACAAAACCTCCAAATTTATATAAAAGATTTCTTCATAGGGCTATTACATCCAATACATAAGCCTTATTTCCTCAAACCTCTCAAAACATAACAAATGCTCTAAAACCTTCATTCCCTCGTAGAAAGGGAATTTTTTCTTAACTTCAATAACTCATAACTTTTAATCCAACTGTCTATATCCACTCCAAATTTACATGAAGTACTGATGTATTCTTTAAAAATACCATCACAAATTTCAACCATCGATTCATTACCAATCTTTAGATATTGCTAAAACTCTAGCAGTAGCTTCAAACCCTTGTTTACAAACACTTGTGTACTAAATTCTTCATATCTCACAATCTAAAAAATTAAATGCTATGAAACTTTGATATATAGCTTTTTAGCATAATAATACACCTTGTCAAAAATTTTGAGACAAAAATTCGTCTAAAAATTCAAGATATGGCAAATCTCATCACTATCAACAAAACGGCCTACTTATTGCCTTGGAAGTCAATCTGCTAT
Organism: Physcomitrellopsis africana; assembly: GCA_036785485.1. Lineage (NCBI taxonomy): Eukaryota > Viridiplantae > Streptophyta > Bryopsida > Funariales > Funariaceae > Physcomitrellopsis > Physcomitrellopsis africana. The sequence continues at coordinate 2,307 of JAWRVF010000951.1, read as the reverse complement.
CTTTGACTCCCAATATCTCCTTCTTTAGAACTTCAATTGTAGTAATTCTTCCACATCAAGTGTAGAGCTTGAAATCACCTCTCTAGCCGCACCTCCTGATTTCTAAAAGCTCTCATACAACTCCTTCAATCCTCAAAAGGGTGACAGTAGGTATAATTTGTATACCTTAACTTCAAGCGCCTACTCCTCCCTCATTAAAACTCCAAATCCCTCAATTTTTATACCAAAATTGTAGCCCAAAAAACAAACTTTCTAATCCTAGTCTTTGATTTTCTAATAGCTTCCTTGAAGTTGCTGAAACCCTTATTAAGGTTGCAAGCAGCCTCCTCAAAGGCCATTGGGCATGGTATTCGACCAATAGGGATGAAATTCTCCATTCCTTGCCTTCATCCAACCATGCCTTGATTTCATCCCTTCTAATTAGCCTCCTACTAGCTTAAATTTTCATCCTTAGGCTCCCACCTTCTCTCAAGGCTTCATACTAAATATTTAGGTTCTATATAATTTAAAAGCCATAACCAAACTAAGTAAAAATCTAAAATAAATTTTCTTATGTCAATTTCTTTTAATTTATTTTATTAACCATTCTAACACATATCTAAACCTATAAACATATTATGCATTTTGAGTGGATTTTATATACTGTAAGCAACTACAATATGACAGCGGTATTCTATAGGACCTCCGATACATGTCTAATTTGCAAGACACGTGTCAAACTTGCAAGTTAAGTTTTCTACATGTGCGCCACGTTTTTGGCTTATTTTCTAAGCTACCAACATGTGCAACACATGGCTAGCTTATTTCACAAGCTACCAATATATGCAATACGTCATTAGCTTGTTGACCAAGTTTTTAACCTATCAATCATCTATAGATATGTATAAAGGTGATTCCACATCTATGAAGCTTCTAAAAAGCTTTTTTCTAAGATATTATCAAATTAATTTGTTTTATCTATTTCTATCAATTTATATTACTTAGATAATTATTGCAATAAATCTTATGTCCAGGATAGTGATAGACTAATAAGGTGGATACTTCTACTAGAAGAATTTGATTATATGATAGAATACAAGCTAGGAAAGATATACATGTAAGCCAATCACTTATCCAAGTTGTTAGAATATATAAGCAAAGATCCAATTGATGATACTTTAATAGACAAAAGTCTATTTGTTGTTTCAACCTCCCCTACTTGGTATGAATTAATTATCAAGTTTTTAACCATCCAATTTGTATCTTCTCATTTATCTAAAATAAAATATTGGAAGATCCAAATTAATAATAAATATTTTATTATAATTAGTGGAAAATTATATAAACATAGAATAGATGGAATATTAAAAAGATCTGTGATAGAAAAAAAAATTCCTACAATTTTATTGGCATGCCATGATAGCGCATGTGAGGGTCATTTTTTGAAAACATTGATATGACATAAGATCCTTAGAGCCGACTATTATTGGCCTATTTTATTCCAAGATATCCATAGATATATTAAAACATGTGATGCATGTCAAAGATATATTAGAAATGACCTCCAAATGAGCTTATCCCTCTATATGTCATTATCTTTAGTCCCATTTGAAAAATAAAAAATAAATTATATTAAAAAAATTCATCCTAATTCTATTATTAGAATAAAGCACATAATAATAGCAACCAAGTACTTTATTAAGTGGATTGAAATAAAGGCAATTAAGACCAATAATGTTAAGCAAGCAGCCAAGTTTCTTTATAAGCAGATTATCACTAGGTTTAGATATCCAAAAATCCTAATTAGTGAGAGAGGCAAGCATTTTTTAAATGAAGTGATAAAAGACTTGATCTCACAATTCAAAACTAATTATAGGAAGACTATCGCTTATTACCTTCAAATCAATGGACATATAGAGAGGGTGAATCAAATCTTAGTCAATATCCTTAGAAAAACCATAACAACTTCTAAACAAGATTGAAATACAAAGCTTTCTATAGCCTTATGGGCTTATAGGACCACATTTAAGACGACCACTTAAGCTGCATCATTTTTCTTGGTTTATGGCATACAAGCCATTTTACCAATTGAATTTGAAATCCCTTCTCTTTGAATTATCTTAATAAAAAGATTGTCAACTAAACAATCTTTGATAGATATATTGGAACATCTAAAAGATCTAGATGAAGCCAAGAGATGGAGTGCTCAACATACAAAGACTATACAAAGAAGAAAGAAAATTATCTTTGATAAATAACATAAGATCAGAATTCTTAGGAGTAACATGTTGGTCCTTTTATAAGATGCTAGGAGATTAGATTTTCCAG